>JANHGN010027249.1:0-69019 GCA_024605025.1 Megaceryle maxima
TGATGGTGATGGAATTGCCATCAGGGGGTTGGGTTCCATACTGGTTTTGTATAGATTTGTATATATGCCATTTTTATGATTATTATTTTCATTCTCACTCAAGCTGTTCTAGTTTCCCTTTCTACTGGCTGAGTCTCTCTCCCTCATTCCCTTTCTCTTCCCCTTTGGGGAGGGCGGGGGGTTAACAGAGAGCAGCTGTTACAGGTCTAAGGGGCCACCCTGACCCTAAACCGTGACATGTCTCCTCCAGAGCTGGCTCTGTTCGCCTCGCTGGTTGATTTGCAAAAGTTCCTCTAGCTCATAGGATTATGCACATTCTGTTCTAACAGCAGGAAGTCCTTTAACTGAGATCCTCTCCTTTCTTTCCAAATGATGACACCAAATCTATTACCTGTTGTCTTTGCTTAGGGCCACTGGTCACCCAGGAATGTTATCTATCACTGGCTTGTCTTGACTTTCAAAAACCACTACAGTGTCAACACATCTTCCATTTTAAGATGAAGCAAGTTGTCAACTGAAATGCTTCCCAAACATGACAAAACACCTTCCTCTATCCCCCTGCAAACCCACAGGGGAATCCTTCCCTCCTGGGCCAGTGGCTGCCCTCAGCCAGCAGGCTAACAACAAAAAAACCCCTGAAAAATGGAGGCTGGTTCAGTGCCTGTTCTGTTTTGTAAAAAATAGAAATCATCCCAGTGCCTCACCATAGAAATATTTATATAAAGCTTTTCTGGTCACTATTTTGTTATAGGCATTATATGGAAATAAGGTCTGAACTTCCTCTGAGTTTCAGCATCATGAAATGCAGTCTCTTATCTCCTTTTCCTATATAACACAATATAGTTGGTGAGATCCAAAGCTGAAAGAGACCAAAATAAACACTAGAGCAGCCTCTCTGCCAAGTTCATTTTGTCATAGATTTTAAAACAATGGGGAACAAATCCTTTTAGTGCAAAAGACACATTAAAAATAAATAAATAAATACAATAAAATGCAGACTGTTGTGATTAAAATACCAGGAGTGTTCAAGATGGGGAAAAAAATATAACTGTAAAGATTGAGATTAAAGCACAAAGCATCCTCTGCAGGAATACAGGTCCCAATTTGCCTTCTGTCCATTAGTAGCTGCAGACTGTCATCAATTCCTGGTGACATAAATAAGATCAGAGAAAAAACGATTCCGCAGATGGGAATGTCATTGCTCCTCATCTCCGGGCTTGCTCTTCCTTTCAGGTGTGCCCCTGGTTACTATGGGAACCCTTTGCTAATTGGAAGCACTTGTAAAAAATGTGACTGCAGTGGCAACTCAGATCCAAACCTGATTTTTGAAGACTGTGATGAAGTAACCGGCCAGTGCCGCAACTGCCTGCGCAACACCACCGGGTTCAAGTGTGAACGATGTGCTCCGGGTTACTACGGGGATGCCAGATTTGCTAAAAACTGTACAGGTACTGTCAGTAGTTTATTACAACCAAGCCAAGCACAGCATGGTCTACAGGTGATGTCCCAGAGATCCAGAGATGACTGAACCAGTCCTCAGACACCTGTGGTCCTGGGAGGAAGTGGGTGCTTCCAACTGCCTGCCTGGCATGATAATTTAGGTGACTCTTCAGTTGAATCATCCCAGGCACTGGTACTCTTTCCATTGCCCCCAAGGGACCCTCAAATCCCAGACTGCAACCTCTCAAGAACCTGGGCAGGATGAACACAGCACTGCTGTGTCCTGCATCTTGTTTTAAATAAGGGTCTCTAAGGCTTCTTTGGACAGAGACTTCACCTTTGTGCTTGATCACACCACGTGATGCCCAACATGACCACTCAGACTGATGGAAGTTAAAGTCTTGAAAGCACTTCTATGGGAACAGGATTATCCTTGCTGTCCTGACCCAATCCCTGCTCAGTTTCTGCTAGATTTCATACTGGTAATGTGTTCTGCATTCCCCATGTGTCTGTATAATCTTGCTGGTTACTGTATTTCCACACCAGAGATGACTCTACTTCCAGGGTCTGGTAAAGTGCTACCCAGAGGATCTTACACAGAAGGGTCACAGAGGTTTATGTCCTGTGATATAATTATTCTCCTAATTTACATGGAGTTCAATCCAAATAGGAGCTTTGGCCTCATGCCTTTGTCCTTCCTTTGGCTCTGGGAGACAGGATGACATCCTCTTTCAAAGTGCTGAGGAATAGCCACTGCTCAAAAGGCAAAAAGCAGGCACTCAGAGAAAAGACCTTGGGGCTTCCTCCCAATCTCTTTGCCAGGGTCCTTCCCTCAAGAATCAGAACACAAGTGGGAGAGATGGATCATTCCTAGCTCCCACCCCCCAAAAAAAATTAATAACCAAATTCTACTCTTAACAATACTACAAAAACTGAGTAGTTCTACTAACACTTCACCTACACAGAATTATTCCCATGTTAATTCAGTGTGTTGACTTTGAAGCTGCATTATACATTTTCCCTGACAACTCCTTGAATGTGTGATGTGGAATGTAAATGCAAGGGTAATTCACAGAGAACGATGAATGGGCTGCAGTAAAATGGCAGTAAACAGTTTTGTTATATGACATTCTGCTGAAACCATGAATCACAAGAGCAAAACAAATTCCAGATAGGTCACTGCTGTTCTTAGGTTATGCTTTGAGCTTTTGTTAGTCTATCAAAGTGTTCCAAGAATATTTTAATCGTTAAAATAATTTCTTTCCAAAGGCCAATTTAAACCATGAAAGAGACACTTCAGATTAAAAACTATACTTTTTTTTTTTTAAAGCCAGTTGTGCTGGCAATAAAAATGTATCTTAATCAAGCCTAAAAAACTTGTAAAATCTCATTTATTCTTCATTTTAAGTGGTAGAAGATACTTACTTCTTTATATGCTCAGGCTGATGATGGAATTGGGGTCCACTATCAATCCCTAATAGCTGAAAAGCTTATTTAGTGACAGCCTGACACAGCACTGATAAATTCCACAGGGCAGTGGAGAGATTTATAATTAATAAATAACTTTAGTTGTACCACTTTACTAAGCTCATCTCCTAAACATCACCCTCTCTAGATGCTGATGCACAGTGGAGGAGCTGGGCAACTCTGGCCTTGCTGCCTCTGCTTGTGACCAGCTGGGAAGCTCTGAAAAGGTTGTTTTAACAGAGGCCTTTCTGGTTCTGTTTCTCACCTTACATTTTATCCAGTCCAATTCAACCACAGTGCAAAACCCCACCTTTTTCTACATACCAAAGGAAAAATCAGTCCAATAAGTCCTTGATTTTGGTTTGACTATCCATTCACAATCCTATGTAGAATCATTTCACTCGTCTTGGGAGAGGAAAGGTGAGTTGTACATTTTGAAAATTCTTCTTTCAAAAATCCTTTCTTTTTCCCCCAGAATGTAACTGTGGAGGCAGAATGTGTGACAGCCAGACTGGAGAATGCCTCGCAGACAGTCCTGAAGTTTCTACTGGCACAGACTGCCCAACCATCAGTAAGAACATTATAATGAGAACACCAAAAATTAATACCACTCCTGTATTTAGATGCTTACAGTCTTAAGAGCTTCATTCACCAGGGGGTTCAGCACTTTGACCCTGGCCCCACAGGGCATGTAAACATGTGAATACACACAATGCCCTGCTGACTATTTAAATGTGTTCTTCCTTGCTTGACTGAGTACATGCACATGTCCAGCTCTGTGATACAGCCTGAAAGTTTACGTACAAACTGAGGAGTAGTAGGGAAGTAACATCAAAGCCTCTTCTGTAGACTTTCAGACACAGTGCCTGCAAAATTAGATTTTGGCCCTAAAAACTGCCATCACAACTTTATCTGAGCCATCACAGAAGCACAGAATGTCTTTGGTTGGAAGAGACCTTCAAGATCATCCAAGTCCAACCTTCCACCCAGCACTGCAAGCTCACCACTAAACCATGTCCCTGAGCACCAGGTCTGTACACCATTTAAATGCCTCCAGAGATGGCACCTCCAGCACTGCCCTGGGCAGCCCATTCCAATGTCTGGTAACCCTTTCAGTGAGGAAATGTTTGCTGATATCCAGCCCAAAGCTCCCCTGGCACAGCTTGCAGCCATTCCCTCTGGTCCTGTCACACATCACCAGGGAGAAAAGGCTGTCCCCCTCCTCACTCCAACCTCCTGTCAGGTACCTGTAGAGAGCAGTAAGGTCTCCCCTCAGCCTCCTCTTCTCCAGACTAACCAACCCCAGCTCCCTCAGCCACTCCTCAGAGGACCTGTGCTCTAGGCCCTCTTCTGTACAATTTCAGGTTTTCTAGTTGCACATCTATTATAAATTGTTGCTGTTGACAATTTGACACATATCCATCAGTTGGTTGCTTTGAGAGTATAATTTCCCCTCTTGTAATGATAGGAAGCCTGGGGAGTTTCCATAAGCACTGTGTCATAATTACTGGTAACAACTGTTCCTTTTCTTAAATATTAGTATAGTTGTGTCTGTGGTATAATGGAGACCATGTAGCACACATGGGTTCCTAAACCAACTCCCAGGAAGAGGAGCAATGTGCCTGGAAGTGCAAGCAGAAGGAAAACATCTGTGAGCTGCTGCCAGCAAGGATACAGACTATACACCACCAAGAAAAAGTTTCTGTAGGAATCTGTCTTTCACCTTCACTTAAGTCTCTTGCATATAGTGGTGGCACCAATATCATAAGAAACAAGGTGGTACTACAAGCATTCAGCAGGGACAAGGATATAGTTCTAGGCAAGTGCCTTCCAAACATGTTATAACTGTGCTTTTAGAAGTTGACCTCCTAATCCAACAGGCAGCCAAGAGCCCATCTGCTGGACATCCCTTACTTCTCATACCACTAAATTTTAAATACAAGGTTTGGGGTTCTGGAAAAATGAAGTTGGTTTTTTTACCCTCATATGTTGTTCTTCAGACCACAAACATGCAGAGCCTCTAGGGCATAGCCAGGAAATACCTTCTCTTTCTCTCTCTCCCTACTGATTATGGAGCTGCTGTGGCAGCCTCTCAGAGCAGTCCCATGTGGTGCTGGAAGATGGAAGCTGGAAGCTTCATGACTGTACTGTGGGACTTTGGAAATGGGTGGATGAAAGAAAAACTGGTATCCATCAGGATCCATCAGTAACAAAGAAAGGGCAAGAGCACCATAATGTGAATTTAGATATTTGCTGTTAACTGACATAAACACTGAAGAAAAACACCTCTCTTATTTTCTTATCAGGCTGTGATAAATGTATTTGGGATTTGACAGACGACATCCGATTAGCAGTTCTGGCTATCGATGAAAGCAAGTCAACTTTACTGAGCATTTCTACAGGTGTTGCAGCTCAAAAGCGCTTGAATGACCTGAACCTGACAACCATCCATCTGCAGGTACAAACATTTATGATGTTTTATTTTTTAATGTAATTTTAAACTATGAATTTCCACTCCATAATTTTCAATCCTTGCTCTCACCATACAAATAATTTGGTTTCAGAAGCAGTGACTTTTTTTCCCCCACACACAGGCGGCAATGTCCACCAAAAAGAACCATGCTGAGCTATGGACCATCCAGGTTGATGATGCTGCAGATGAAATGAATGATCTCCTGAGAGAGGCAGCAACACTTGATGAACAGGTTTGTTTATAGCCCCCTGACAGAGCTCTGAGGGTTTGAGGTTTGTCATATTTGCATGATGGCATAAGAGGTTAGTATAGAGTAGTTCCTGGAGGAAGGGACCTACAACAATCATCCAGCCCAACTGATTGATCACTTCAGGGCTGACCAAAAGTTAAAGCACATTATTAAGGACATTGTCCAAATGCCTCTTAAATACTGACAGGCTTGAGGCATTGACCACCTCCCCAGGAAACCTGTTCCAGTGTTTGTCCACTCTCTCAGTAAACAAATGTTTCCTAACATGAAGTCTGAACCTCTGTGTTCACCCAACAAGTGCTGGAGTGCCCTCAAAGATAACTGGGAGAACTTCCTACATTCCATTTCTAAACTTTCTACTTTACTTCAGCTCTGAATTAAAAGCATAAATGACTTCTCAAGTCTTCTTCCCAGAAAAGGAAGCATGTAGGGCCAAAGACTGTTAAATATGATCAGAGACTTGTCACCAATCACAAAAAGCCTCCCCTCGGGATCCGAGTTCCCACCTACCCCCCCACACAACATGTTTGATCTGAGATAGACAACGCTGCCTTTCTATTTCCTGTTTTGGTTTCTAATCAAGCAAAGTAACCAACACCAAACTAATTTGATTATATGACCCTGCTCTGGCAGGGGGGTTGGACTCGAAGATCTCCAAGGTCCCTTCCAACCCCTGACACCCTGTGATACCTGTGGTAATTCAGAGTGACTTTGGGAGTATTTGTACTAAATCTATTTTGCATGCATGCTCTCACAAAATTAAATTAGCCCCTATTGGACACTTGGAAATACATTACAAAATGGCCAGTTTAAGAGGTTTTTCCACGTACCTACTGAAATGGGAGCATAATCAGCACTCAGGATATGTTTTAACATAATATAATATAATTAGGGTTATCTGCTCTCAGCTCACATACCACTTTCATTGCAGCCTGGAATACTGGTAAATGTTAAGAAATAGCTTTCCTAATTACTTCTCCTGTATTTTAAAGAGATATTATTAAACATATAAAGATATATATGTATTAATGAGATACATCACTCCATATTATTCTCAGAAATAACCACAGTAGTAGGACTAGGCTACATTTCAAGCTTATTGTAAAAGGCCATACCTTATATTCACATATCAATTCCTTCACAAGAAAAATTAAAATTATACTTTAGACTAAACTTCAAATATAGGAGCAAGAAGGAGAAAAAGACACAAGAGGAGAAAGGGCTGTATAGAGAGGTGGAAGAGAAAATTGTGGTTTGGCTGCTTTTGATCAGAACTTACTTAGCAGAAAGGGCACTGCAGAATTACCTGGCCTATGCCTGTGTTTAAGGTTTGATTAAATCAGCTCACACACAGAGCTCCTGCACACCTCAATGTCCATCTATGCAACTGGTAGGCAGGATGATTAAGGCATTAGATGTTCTAGGAATATATTTAGTAAATTTGAATAAACATTTTTGTCATCTTCAGTGCTACCTGGAGATTTCTTAGCTCATTCCTTGGTTTAGTGGTTCCTGGACCAATAAATTCAGCGTTTCCTCTGGTATTTTCTCCCTGATTATTTCTATTGCTTGTTCCACACGAATACTTGCAATTGCTTGTAGAGTCAGGGACACTAATGGCCCTAGACTCTCACAGTGGAGGCAGACCACAAAAAGAACTCTGAGTATATTGAACTTTTTTCCCTCTCAAGGCACTTTTATGGGAAACAGGTGCTAGGGCCTTGAGGAGGTTTTGTAGAGAGATGCTGCATCTTGTGTTCAGAGCAGTTCACATTCACATCCTCGTGTCTGAGGGGCTGCTGCAGATTCTGACCCAAACCCCAAAGGCAGGATGGATGCACCAACCGTAAGCAACTCTGACTGCTAAATAAAAAGAGTAAATGTGACCTGTAACTCCCAGAGTCTGCTTGGGATGAGCTTAGAGTAATACAGCACGTAGCTTGATCCTGAAGGCAAAGCACCTTCCCTTCCTGGGTTTTTAGCAAATTTCAGGATGAACCTCTGTACATCATCAGAATTGGAGGGTTCCAAAGAGCACTCCTCACTCATGCTACTGTGTTTCCCATAAATCTCATGGTAATCAGCAAACCTGCTTCAATAGTTGAAGAAAAATCTAGTAAGGAAAGAGTATTATGCAAAGGGAAGTGTTGTGTAAAAACAGTAACAAGTTGCTTAAAACAAGCACTAAGTGGCGATGGTGAGCAACAGAGCATCCACAAGAAACCCTGACAGCCATAAAGGACTATGAATAAAAAGCATACTGCTTGCTCTTCAAAGCCTAAAGACAAATAACTAGGAATAAAACGAAAAAATTTCTATAAATTCTTCTATTTCTTTTATTGGGGTGCCCATCAATTCCAACAGCACTGGCAGCCCCAGCCCTGCCTTCCAGGGCCACCCGGTGCTTCTGCAAATGGCAATTCTGTGATTAAGCAAGTGTGAAGTGAGCACACCAACAGACACGTATCTTCTGGCTTACGAGGTGTCAGGGCACCCCAAGGCCAGAAACAGTGGGAGCACCTTCCCACTGGCAAGCGTGTGGTGTGGACTTCTATGTGCACAGACGCGCGCATACGCGGGGTCAGTAAATGTCAATGGCTCAGAATTCTTTTTGGTTTTTTTCTTTTTCCTGGGAAATACCAGTGAAAATTAAATCTAAGGACTCTCAAAGTCATTGACTTTCTTGGAAAGATGATATTTACGACATGGTAACTTTTTATTTCACTTAGACAGAATCACAGAATCATTTTGGTTGGAAGAAATCTTTAAGTTCAAGTCCAACCATCAACCCAACACTGCCAAGTTCAACACCAAACCATGTCCCAAAGTATATGTTTTTTGAACACCTCCAGGGATGGCGATTCCACCACTTCCCAGGGCAGCCTGTTCCAATGCTTGACAACTCTTTCAGTGCAGAAATTTTTCATAATATCCAATCTAAATGTCCCTTGGCACAACTTGAGGCATGCAAGGGACCACAATGCAGAGTACAGCCTCCAATGTAATAAAGTACAGGAGGGTGGCTACATGCTCTTCAGACTATTTTGGATTCTCATGTTTTTCTTCATTTTAAGAAGTTGCAGAGCTGTGGAATTCACTTGAGGGAGACACTGATCTAAAAATGATTGTGAGCTTGACACTTCATTCTTCAGTCTATATGCTTACTCAGGAAATGCCATACCCAGCAAAATGAGCCAGCCCTGCTGAATGCTCACGAGTCTCAGCAGATGGGAGTTTTACAACTGTGCATAATTTATGGCAATTTGATTGCAGCAAATGATAGATAAATATGGAACAGGTTTTCATCTCTCACTCTGCAATTCTGAAAGTACAGACAAGGCAGCTTCTCACTTCAAACACCTCTGTAAATACCACTTTATATGATAAATGAATTTTTACTTGCTTATCAGGAGAAAGCAAAATGTGTGTTTACACTACTCATCCTCACACATGCATATGGATCTGAAGGGAAATCTAATGTCTAGCTCACATGGTTTATCCATAGGGAAATGAAGCATCCAGCAAAGGCCTGCTGGTACAGAAGGAAACCATGGACACCAACAACCGTGCTACTCAACTTGTGCAGCAGCTTAGCAACATGAGGGATAACATTCAAGGTAAACAGATTTCGTTCTGGTTCAGCTCACTGTCAAGCATGTATTCATGAAATCTTCAGAAAAAAATGTCACAGCACCTGGGCAAACTTAGAAAGCAACCCACACATAAGGCTTTTGCAGCTTGCAATGCCATGATAAAAACTTGTCTCTCTCAAAAACAACTGACACCACAGGCTGACTTAGTCTGACATCCAGAACAAGAGCTTCTCTTTCTTTTTTTCTCGTTGACAGAGCAAAATAATAGTAAATAGATTTACATTAAATACTTCAAGCTAATTCAGTTTACAGCCTCTGCTTGTTTAAATAGTTGCTCAAGGTATTTCTGTACACTTGTGGTTACAAAAAAACAAAACCAACCAAACAAAAAAGTTCAGTATCAGATTTAGGCCAGATGGAGCCACAAACAGAAGCACAGGATGGGTGATGAGAGTGGTCTGTGTCTTCTTACTTGTCAGCAGGTTCAGGTAAGTGCGCTTTTCCCACTCTGCTGATAAGTAACAGAGGCCATACAAACATCTAGACAGTTGGTTTTTTCCATTGTGCTTTTTGAACCCATGGCAGCCAGTCAGGTCTGACTGACTCTGCTAATTGCACCCAGTGAGCGTTACTTCAAATCCAGTTTTTGGCTTTCAGCAAACTGTTGCTGAGTAAGATTGTGCTGGTTCATATAACTTCATGAAAATGCTTCTAAAAAGAAAAGGACTCTGCTGAATAGGAAATAAGTGGGTGAACTTACTGCTTTGCCAAGCTCAGTGGGGGAGGTGGTGCTGATTTTCTTATCAAGCTGCATCTGACCAGAATTTCCAATTGGCTTTGGGTCCAGGCACATCTACAGAGTACTACAGACTAGCTGTTGTCCTCTTGTTCTTTTTTTTTTCCCCTGAAATACAGAAGTAGAATTGGCAAACTGCATTTTCATTGCTGCCTTCCACAAGGAAACAAAGAGCTGTCTCTAGTAAAGGGCAGAATTGTAAACCAGGTAGCAAATGCAGACCACCAAAATGGTTATAGTGGTGCTGTTTCACCACAAGAGAAGTAAACATGATGATGAAGATCTCCCTAAATTAGGAAAAGAGTAAAACCAAGAGCTGTTTCATGTTAAAATCTTGACTATTGATACAAGCTGTCACCTATTTTCTCTGCGTCCTGCTCATCTGCCCATATGATGTGAAGGGATGCAGATTTATTACTTCTGTTCTTAGGCAACATGTTAGAGCAATAAAAGCATCTCTAGAATGAGCATAAATTTCAAAACATAACTTCTGACTGTAAATGTATATATTTTTCACCTTCACAGAGGAAGACTCTTATTTAGAGCCTGTGAAACCTTTTGCATCTTCAAAAATGTTCACTGTCTATATATCAGATGATAAATGACTATGGTTAACACCTTCCCAAGCACAACTACACTTAAAAAATGTTTCCTAGTCAGAGGAACATCTTCATCTGGAATATCTATGATATATCATCATCGTTCTGAAACATAAAGCCAAGATTAAACCAACTGCAGCCTCTTCTTTGGTACCTACAGAAAGCAATAAAACTCCAAGTTAATATACTCAGAAGCATCCCTATTACCTGTACACCTGCATCATGGAAGAGTTCATCCTGCCGTTGAGCACACTGATTTTCCTGTCTTTGGCAAAGCCAAGAGTATACAAAAGCTGTATATAGCACCAGAATAGAAAGGCTGACTGGCAGTTGAGGTTCATCAACACTTTTTCAGTATAACTACTTGATTAACAGACCTGGGTATTTCTGTCTTAGACCAATTTTTGCAAGATCTGCTGCAGCTTGTATAAGGTACATACCAACAGTTAATCCTTGCTTGTCCTTATTTCCATGGGTGCTTCAAGCATTATTTTATTTAAGCAAACATAGTTAAGTTAGCATATCCCATCACACAAAAGAGGTAGGCTGAGACCAGATTCATAGCACGTTACATCTGGATTACTTTCTTACTTGCTAAATCACCTTTGTCCCTCTGGCTATCCATCACATTTTATTTACACAGTTATTGAGCAGAAGTGTCAGCGTGAGCTTCATTTTGTGTCACTAACCATCATGACCTCTATGGCTTGTCCTTTTGCATTATTAATGGGTTAGGGGTAGGACAGGAACGAAGAATTCAGACATGTATCTAGTCTGGCACACAAACAGCACAATCAGGTTGAGCTACCACAGAAGAAGCAATGCCCACAGTTGTTAATAAAAAGAGAGTGCTTGTTCACCCAGAAAGCAGTTGGAGACACGTAGGTGAAAATTATTTCCACTATGCTCAAAACAGTTCTTCTAAAGGGGCATGACCCCTGTAGAAAGCAAGCCACTGAAGGGAAGGTGCATGTGTACACACACACACATGCATGTGCCAGCATGAGAAAGAGAATCCATAGAGAGATGATCCAAGAGAAAGAGAAATCCATGGAGCTGATGATCACATTGGTTACTGATCAGAATTAGCTTTTAAAGCTTCACCAATGACCTCAGGAGCCAGCAAGAAAATGCATACAAAGACACTGCCAAACAATCAGTTGTGCCACAATTACACATCTATTTCTTCTAAAATCTTACAGATGCATAGTGCTGGCTTTGCCAGCTCTAGTTATCCACTTAAGTAGCGATGAAAGCAAGCCAAAGTTACTCCCATCACAGGGCATTAAAAAGGAGGTGACTGGAATTCAAGGCCAGGGAGTGAGATGTGGGTAAATTTTGTAACACCAACGCTGGGGATGAGTAAACTCAATTTCAGCTGCAGGGATCCAACAGAGCTTTTTGAACTGAGACCAAAACCTTGAAATAGTATCTATCTCTAAAGCAGCTAGGCAGTATCAGGCCAGAAGCCATCTGTTACCTCTTTAGGGTGTCTCAAACTTCCTCAAATGGAAAAAGAGGTTACTTCAGTCTCCTTGCCATTGCTGCTATTTAATAAACATTTTTGCAGCAGCACTTCAAAACCACAATCCTGGATGAAAGCCCCAGCCTGGTGGTACATGTCACAGAACTCAGGATAAAATTATGATCCCAGCCTATAAGAACTACCAACCCAAATAATGCATACAATGCATTGCCTTCTTAGTCTCATCCTCTTGATGAACCTCCCACATATGTCAGAAAGTGTGATTTATTTACAGGCTTAATTTTAAGACTGGATTAAACATCATAATTATCTACTACAGACTTAGAAGATAATTAAAAATTTCTTTTGCCATCAGAATGATCTGCATTCACAAAAGCAAAAGTACTTCACAGTATTTACTTCTCTGTAGCCATGCTGGATTGACCATCTGTTCCTTTTTTTCCCACAGAAATCAGCAGCAAGATGAAATACTACGCAACTCAGCAAGAGCTGAGCCCTGAAGAAATTGCCCAGAAGCTGAGTGTGGCTGAGGAGATGCTGAAGGAGATCAAACGCCGCAAGCCTTTCAGTAATGAAAGGCAACTTGCAGATGAGGAGGAAAACGCAGCAGAGGAGTGTGAGTTTTAAGTCTGTTTTCCATTCACCCACATGTTGATGCACAGTTGGCACGGGCCAGGCAGCTCTGGATGAGCCCCTGGGGAGGACCAGCAGGCGCTTGGCAAGGACAGACTGGTGTGCTGAAGATGCTGCTGCTTCCAAATGCCTGCCCCAAGTCTTTGCCCTCGCTTGTGTGGCAGAATGGGCAGAAAAGTATGTGTGTGTCTGTGTGTGCCTCTGCACTGCAGCACCTCAGCCATAGCTGCTTAGGAAAGATTGTGCTAGGGCTGGAATTGCTCATCTGAGTGTCTTCCCCCTGCCAGTTCTGCCATGGGGACAGTAAACTCCATCAGGGAGAGGAAGAACTGCTGCTATGGGAAAGACTGGCAGCCTAATTCTCACAGCTTGGTAAACATGAGACAGAACCCTAGGACAATAAGGGCTCTTCTCCTCAATAGCCTGGTTAGCTGTTAGAAGAAAAACAAATGAAGAGCAAGGAAAGCCAAATCGAGTTTCTTTTAGGAAATGTTATGTGAGAGGGGGAATTAGTGGAATTAAAATGAGATACTAAAATAAGAGGCAACTTTCCATTCCAAAACAGGAGGGAAGCTCAAAATCTAGGTATGTGATCTCTCAAGTGAGCTTTTAACAAATGTGTTTTACTGTCCCCTGAGTAACAGCAACAGAAATTGTTGAATAGGTAAGTTTTGTCAGAAATCCAAGCTTTGGATTAATCACTGGCCTCTGATTTTTCCCCCAGTGCTACAGCAAGTTGAAGAGTTTCATGAGAGGTACAATGACACGAGATCTCTAGTATCTGATGTGCTGGAGCAGCTCAGCGAACAGGATGTGAAGCTGTCAGACCTGGAGGAGGCATTAGACCAGGCATTTGACTATGTTATACAAGCAGAGGATATAAATAAGAAAAATGCAGCCAGTCTTCAAAGGCAGGAGGTACTATGCAGTACATTTACCATAACTATTGTCTGTGAACACTCCATCTTTGCTGATGCTTAAAACAGTAGTATGCAAATGATTTAGGTTCAGGAATCAGCACACCAAAACAAAATAATTTCTCGGGCCACTCAGCCTGAGTTTGACTCTCCAGTTCTAGGAAACAAGTTGTGGAAGTGTAAGGTACTATTAATTATTCACAGAGTGACAATAAATGACATGTTCTGCCATGGCACGTCTCAGCAGGCCAAGGAAGAGTTGGATACTAATGCCTAAACCAGGAAGACTCACTACATCAAAACCCAAGAAGCTTAAAATTCCATGCAGCATGGCTGCTGTAAATATTGTGGTGGGATTGTTTCACCTCTTGTTTACTGATCCATAATGTGGAAGGACTTCATGCTCACAAAAGGAATTATATTCTATTAAAACAATTATTTATAAGGACTCTGCACTGCATTTCTGCCCTGCACTGATGGTGGTCATGGCATCCCATCCAAACTTTCTCTGGTCCTCTATAAACAAAGCACATACCCATTTGTGCAGGAAGAGCAGATGATTGTCCTTGCACCTTCAAGCACAAATCCATTCTCTAACGGCTCCACAACAGATACCTTGAAACTGGGGTTCCTACTTACTGGGTGAAGAGCCTAGCTGTAAGGCTACAGCAGTTTTCCTTTACGCTCTGTTCAAATGAGTAGTTTCAGTATTTTGAACAAAGCAATCACTTCAGAGAGCTCGGAGGAGACCTGTCGCCTACAGCACAGAAGCAGGGCATGTTTGCCTGTAAGTGGTGATACAAGGTTCAAATCCCATCTGGCCGATAAGGAAATTGAATTTTCAGGTCTCTTATCCCAGAAAAGTACCCAATCCTTCAGCCATTAAAAAAGAATCTTTTTTTTTTCCCCCTCCCAACAGTTCTGTGATACTCTCTCTGCTTTCTTTAGCATCCTTTAAGGGATGTAAAACCAGAATGCCCCACTTAAAACTTTTATCTTCATTTATATTTTCATCAAGGAATAAAATGTCAAAGAGAATGATTTGGGACCATTGGAAATGAACATTTTTCATTTCAATGGCTGAAATTGTCTGCATTCTGGTGGAGAGGGGTTTAGGGAGCAGTTTTGTGATTTGAAGAATGATCTTAAAAATTCAGGCCAGCCTCTGGGTTTCACAGCATCATTGGCTGACTTTTGAGCTCTTGAAATCTGCAGCACTTTAGAAGTCCATGGTGAAGTGGAAAGTCTAATAATCCAATACAGAAATCAGGTATGCTGTTCTCATTAAGTTATATACAAACCACTTGGCATCCTTATGTACAAAGGCTCTTTTGTTGTTCCATTGTTTCATAATTACCGTGAACTCACCTCACATTTATGAAGCAAAGCCTGAGTCTGTAGTCACAATTGTTCTCTGTTTTTAACCAGCTGGATCTTCATTATTCCTCACAATGAAGGCAGATGCTGTAGAAGAAATTGTTCACATTAGTTTTACTACTGATAAGGAAAAGAGGTCATCATACTGTAGATTTAAAAAACCTCCAGATAAAAACCTCATCTCCAGATGATTATGAAAAAATCTATGTTTAATTTGTGTCTACTGGCAGTGCACTGAATAATTCTTCATCCTGATAATTGCTCATGCTGTGATATAAAATGAAATTAATTAAGTCTTTAAAACCTAACTTCTTTCACAAAGACAAGACAATGCAAAGAGTCACATTACAATATGCAGCTGTTAGAGATGTCTGGGAAAAACCTGGACTTCAATTTGTCTAAAATACCTCAATTTTTATATTAATTTTAATAAATTTAACAAAAAAAAATGGTAGCACTGTATTTCAGCAACGCACAAATCATTTTGGAGGTGACTTGACTAGATTTGATTTGATTTTTTTTTTTGTAGAAACAACATGAGAAAATAAAAGAGCAAAAAGATGAAGTGAATGGCATTCTGCTAAGTGCCACAACTGTTTTGGAAGGTCCACAAAAGGTCAACTCTGAGTTAAGTGAGGTAATAAAGGTAGGTGCTTCAGTGAATTGTTTAAATGATACGTTGAATCTTTGAACTTTTAAGTGAAATAGACTACTAAATAAAAACCTCTCTTTTTTTATATTGCTTCAATGAAATACTAATTAATATCCCCCCCCCCGAGTATAAATCTTTCTGGATGAGAAGCTCTGTAATTACATTTTACTGCCTCAGAAAAATAATTGTGTTATAAGGACACCTTACTGTAGGCAGAGCTGAACAAAGGATTTTGCTGCAGATTTCTCCTATGTTTTAAGCAAAAGAAATTGCTGCAGTTTCTCATTTTGGTTCCCCACTCCTGTGGATAAGTTTACACACAGGAGATGTTCACACTGCAGGGAAGGAAGTAGTATGTGAACATCATACATCTTCCATCTCATGAGCAATATTTTCACATTTCACTCATTCATCCTTTTTCTCTCCCTCTGTTTCATCCTTTCTTTTCCCTGTGCTTTGAGGACACATTTATAATCCCCAAACATATCTGCAAGCTTGTGTATTGGAGAGAAGGTAAAGGGAGGCCCATTTGCTCTTCCCAAGGTGTACTTCATATAAAGAAGTATGGCTAAGGCAAAGGGATAGTACTTCTCCTTGCCTGTAGGTACACACATAAATACAGGTAGTATTTCAGTGGACTGATTTACAAATTACACTCACCCAAGATGTCTTGGAATGAAGATGTCTCTTTGCAAGGAGACAGAAAGGGGCCAGGGCTCATTTTCCACCATGTGCCACAGCTCACATCCATACAGCTAAATGATCAGTCCCTCTCTGCCAACTGCCAAATTGTCCCTGGGGCTAAGGCACTGACTGCCCTGTGCTAGTGACCGTGGAGGCAGGTTTGGGAAAGTCGCAGCTGGTCAGACCCAACAAAGCGCTGGGTCCCATGCAGAAACAGGATGATGGATAAGCCCAAACACCACAGCACTATTTAGCTTACTTGTATAGATATCATTTAGAAGTCCTGAAAACTAATTTCTGGCCTATCATCTTCACAGACAAGAGGTTAAAAAATAAATAAACAAACAAAAAAAAAATATGGGTTCCGACTCCCAGTTTAAGTAGAACTACAATAAGGGGGTTTTTGCAGAGATCTGGTTAATTACTTAACTATTACCACTTCATTCTGAAAGTCTTGTCATTGGCACCACTCTGGTGCAAATATAAAAGACAGTAAGACATTGCTCAACTCTCTTTCTTTTGGATTTTACACATATCTCTCTAATACCTTTCTAAGGGATTCCTGGAATTTTGGTTCATCTTCATCTTCCTGCATTTGTCTTGCCATATTGACATTCATGGGATAGACTTTTTTAGATCTTTCCTCTTTTTAATTGTTAAAAAAAAAATATAACAGAAAGCAATGACATTATAATGACAAACAGTAAAACATAACAGTCAAAATGCAGACTTGATTTTTTACAGTTATCATCTTCTTTCCTTCCTTCCATATTTTGTTCAGAATGCGTCAGGGTTCTACGCAGAAATAGATGGAGCGAAAAAGGAATTGCAAGAAAAACTAGCCAACCTGTCTCTGTTTGATGATGATTTGGTAGAAAAAGCCATGCATCATGCACACAACCTAAGAAGACTTGCTGATGAGCTGGACCG
The DNA here is from genome assembly GCA_024605025.1 of Megaceryle maxima. Lineage (NCBI taxonomy): Eukaryota > Metazoa > Chordata > Aves > Coraciiformes > Cerylidae > Megaceryle > Megaceryle maxima. The sequence continues at coordinate 17,298 of JANHGN010027249.1, forward strand.
GTAAAATTTAACTTTGGCAGTCTCTGTTTGTACAAGTGCTATTGACTGACCAGCTGAATGCGACAAGCAGAAACACAGGGACTGACATCAAATAGGCTGTCTGTAAATGGGCACTAAACCAATCACTGCTAAGTCATGTATGGAAGAACTTGTCATGGTCCAGAGGGAACAGCTGAAGTTGAGCTAAGCAAAAGCTATGAATCCTTTCAAAGAATAAACATGTATCTTGCATGACATTCTCCTTTTTCTAATTTGGCATGTTCCTCTCTCCCCATAGCAAGAGAATAGGAAAGGCAGATTACTGAGAAGTAAAATAATGCAGGCAGATTAAATGGGGTTTGCAGAGACAGCTCATGTCACTAAGTTAATCCATATCAAAAAATGTTTAGCATTATGAGCCAAAGATGGGCTTTGAGATAACTTTTATTCCAAGAGCTGGTTTACATATGGAGCAGCTCTGATAGGTTGTATCCTAGCAAACTGGCTCATTGTAACACCAAAAACTTACTGTAAGTCTTCCTATTTTACCAGAAGATACTAATTGCATCAACTTTCCCTCAATGTACTAAAAAATCACTTCTAGACAGATCTGAATCATAACTTTATTTGCAATCAGGACTACTCATGGAAAAATCACTGCTGCAAAAGCATTCTTATATAGGATCTTTCACCAATGTCTACCTTCAGTTACATCATAGACATATGGTTTTGGAAGATAAACTTAAAACTACTCAAGTATATTATCTAAATACAAGTTGTTTCTTAATATTACTATGCCCTAGATAGGAGATTAGACCAGAGGAAAAAAAATAACAGATGGTTTTCCTTTATACAGTTGTAGAAGGCTGACATCTGAAACTGTTCTGTAAAACCATATAAACTACAAACAGCCTAAAAAGCAAACAATATGCTCAATCTGAGATCAGATAACTGGGGGCAGCAGAATTATTTGAAAGAAAATACCCCATATGGCTAGACTTCATCCCTTACAAAATAATTTAAAAATTACTAGCAAGTTCAACACATTAGGAATTTAACATAAAGCAAACAGAAATAATTAGGAAAAACCCAGATGGAAATGTGCTGACCCTTTTCTGACTCTTTTCGTTGTTGAGAAGATTGTCCTGCAGTGAAACTTTAATCCTTTAAAACATTTAGCCTGTCTTCAAATCATTTTGGTTTTATGGGTTTGCTTTATAAGCCTGTTAAGCTTTTATTGGTAGAGTTTATTCCTTTGTTTTAGGGGAATATAGCAGGAAATTCCTGCAACAATGCTGAATCTGGAAACTTAATCCCTTATTGTGCACTTTGAAGTGAATACACGTGTAAATATATCTATATATATATTTAGAGTCTATATCTAACAAACACTCTGAAATCTGTTTATCACAAAAATATTAAAAATTAACATTTATTCTAAGCTGCTAACAGCTGAAGGTTGAGCCCTGAACCAACTGCTGTTTGCAATCTCCCCTAAAGACCAGTTACCACCTCATATGCAAATCAAGCTCTACGATGCCAGCAAAGCTATCTTGTGGTTTTTAATCTAACTTTTTTGCAAACTTCCATGTCCATGGGCATTTTTTCATCTAATAATCCCCCTTTTCCCACCTACTTTTGGAAAATATAAGCAGCCCAGTGATTAACTGTCCTGATCACTGGCAGACCCAGGTCTTTCCATTCAGGACCAGGAGTTATCCCTAAAGAAGGACAACTGAGAGATGTGTTATTCTGTTAATTTATCTAGATTTTAAAAAAAATAAATAAAATAAATAAGATCACTAGTCACTTGGTGCTGCTCACATAGGGCAAAATTCCCCAGAGTTAAACCACTGGGAAGTACCTTCTGTCCACACAGGTTTCACCTGCTTCAGAATGACATCAAAGGCCATATACATCATACTATGGGATTATGTAGTTAGCATTCACAGATTATTAAGAAAATTAATCAATTTGAAGCTACTTTAATTCAGTTTGGTTTCTTCTTCCATTTACCCTCTTTTTAACAGGAATTTGTATGGTGTCGATACAAATGGTTTGGTACAAAGGGCAATAAATGCTTCAAATGTGTATGACAATATTGTTGGTTATATTGAAGAAGCTAACGAAGCTGCACTGCTGGCACTGAACACAACAAACCGAGTCAATGATGTAAGTCATTTTCATCATTTCAGCTTTTACTTTGTAATGCTTCAGACAGCTAAGTATAAAGAAAAAAAACAAGATTTAGCTTAACTCTCATCACTGAACTTCTCACTGCACATTTTGCTTCATCTGCTATTTCCTGAATTAAATCTTAGGTGGTTAATTATTTTGCCAGTCTAACAAAAGACACGACAAGTTCTCTGTCCTCACGTATAGGGTGAGGCTGCTCTGTGTTGGCACTGAAATTGAGGTATTTCTGTGTAAGGCCGGACAACTCCCTGGCCCTGTAGGAACATTTAGTACCTGGCATTTAGTGCTTGAGTCCTCCTACTCCACACAGAAACAGGGAAGGAGATCAAGACATCTAACCAGAGCATCACTGTTTCTCACAGAAAGTCAAGTTAAAATGGGACAAATATTCCACTCACACTCAGTGCAGGGATGAGGATTCTAATTTTATCTCTGGCCTTACTGTTCTAAAATATTTATGTATATAGTTGGAGAACTTAACAGCAATTTATTACTGGGATAGCAAGAGCATTTGGTTAGATTACAGGGGCCCCAGGGAGCTGTGGGATTTTGAGTCCAGCCCTTTGCTTCCAGCACATCACTGGGCACTGCAAGGCAGCTCCCCAGAAGGTGCAAGCATTTGTCACCCATCTGAGAGGACAGGATTAGTTACTGCTCACAGTGCCTAACTAACATGTAGCACGAGTTTCATGTTGACCACGCTGGAGCTGATAAATCCAGAGGACTTGTGTGATTTCTGCATCTTTTGATATTTAGTGGCATTGTCTGGAAAAGCAGACATTTCTCTAAATTTTAATTGTGATCTACAGAAAATTTGGCTTTTCAGACTTTTTCTCCAGTCCAACTGCCAATCTTAAGTGTTAACAAAGCAAAGGAAACTACAGTGACTTTGCAGTTGAATTTATATGAATATGTTGTCCACAATTAACCACAATAAAGAAGAACATCTGATACGCATTATTCTGACTTTCTTCTTTTGGAACATACCTGTAGGCTGCAGTTGGAATTGATACTCAGATCATCTACCATAAAGGAAAAAGCAAAGAACTTCTCAACCAAGCCATGGAGCTACACCAGACAGCACATTACAGTAAATATACATCCTTTCTACTTCCCCTCTCAGTTTAGAAGCATGCAGGTTAAAATAAATTTCAAAAGCAAATCACAAAGGCAGAGCTACTGCTGTGACAGAATAGTGTACTGAGCAAAATTACCACACAAAGTACTTGAAACAGCCACAGGAACAGCCTGAGCCATTCACATGTTGTCATCCTGCTAGATGCTGAAAGTTTATTCCATTCACAAAACAATCATTTCAGATACAACCACTGTTTAAATATGTGATCCTGCAAACAGCTGATCACAGGTAAATATACTCAAGCAGTTCAAGTAAAATTAATTCACAATAGTTGAAGTGTTCAGAAAGTTGGATTTCAGCAGTGAAGGATAATAATAAATGTTAAAGGAGTTGGGTTGTTTTTTTTTTTTCACTGAAAGATCTAAAATGACAGAAATTACCTCTTCAATTCTTCAGGACACTTTGATTTCCTTAAATCTTTTCCTATATACTTGTTACAGCAACTCTCAGCAGTCCTGGTAAAGCAAAGAGAGATAAACCTGACTCAGATACAGGTCTCCAGATTTTTCTAAGACACCCCGTGGCAAGGAAGTAATGACTGGGAACTGCAAGGTTGCTCTTTCCTTTAGAGTATGTGAAGTCAAGAGTGTTAGCACACCCTATACTAAAAGAGGCTATAGTATGCTACCTATGGTATATTAAATGCTTAATAACATGCCTCCACAGGATAAAATTTACCTTTTTAAATGCCCCTTTGACACCACTCAACTTTACCTCCTGTTTTTTCCCCCAGGTAATGCTTTAACAACTGCAGATGCTGGGCAGCAGGTTAATGGCACTCTGGCTAGAATGAATGCTCTGAGAATCCAACTGATGAGAGCCATTACCAAAATGCAGTCAGCAGAGCCAGGTTGTAAGAACTTCATCCTTATGGTGCTTTATCTTCATACATTTAAAAGTATATTTTATCTTGGCATATGACCTATGGAATTGGTATTAAGATTGCACTCCAAGGGTGGCCTGAAGGAATTTGAGTGAAACTACAAGACCTAGAGAGCAAACATCCAGCTTTAACACATTCATAATTAAATTATATGTTTTGCCACCTGAAACTTTTAACATTCTTCTTGATCCTCCTTACTACAATTGTCCTCTTCTGTCTTACTCTTGATCTTTTCAGGGCTTGGAGAATCTGTGGATTGATTGTATTGATAGTCAAAATCTAACTCACATATCTACCACACCTGGCAAGTAGAGGGGAAGTATATGGGAATATACATCCCAGATACCACAGAGCATCCAACAAGTATATCCAAAGGTGTTCAAAGTTGACAAAGTCAAGATTTCTGTATTAACTTCAGCTAAAAATGGCTGGGATTTATTGTCAAGACAATATCATACGCAAAATGACACAGGTTTTATACTTAGAGTAGTTGGAAACAGCTAAAAGAGAAAAACCCCAAAATGCCAGGTGTGAAAAAACAAAACCACTTCAGTGTTTCAGATTTATCTCCTTCAAAAATAACTTTCCTGAAAAATATAGAACAAATACGTGCATTTTCTTTTAAAAGCTTAATGAAAACCAAGGTATTTTTTTAATATCTATTCCAACTTCCTTGGCTATATAACACTCATCAAAATTCAAGAACATTAAAAATTTATAACAATCTAGAACAAAGATGAGAATTTGTTAAATTTTATGGATTAATATAACCGTAGACAAACCACGGGAAGTTCTGAATATCCCCTGTGGATGTAAAGAGCAAGGTTGAGTTCCCACTCTGCAGAAAGTATAATCTTCTTAGCCTCACCACTTCCTAAGCTCTCTTGAATCTTTGAAAGAGTTCGTTTCTTCTCATCCCCTATTTATTCTGTAGTGGAGGCCAGAGAGCGTTTGGAACAAGCTAAACTGAAGACTGAGGAGGCTGTAAGTGCTACCAGGACAGTAACACAGGCTACGACTCCTATGGATGAGAATGTGAGGTTGTGGGCTCAAAACATGCAAGACTTCCAGCACAATTCAGCAGCATATGACAGTGCTGTGCATTCAGCTGGAGATGCAGGTATGGTGACCTGAATTTTGCCATTCCTTAGCATTAAAAGGTCACGGAATCATTGCAATATCATGTCATATGAATTGTTTACATGGCATTCTGCCTCCATGAAAACAGTTTCAAAAATCAGCAGTTGTTTAGAGACTTGACTGTACTTGAAAACTTTTTGGATACTTGGCCATTTCCAAAAATGACTTAAACACTTAAGGGCTGAAGTCTTATTGGCTTCTAAGTCATTTTTATCAAGGCACCAAGGTCACACTGAATGGTAGACAGCTTGTTTAAATACTTCTTGCTACCAAAATTGGTGGTTTAGTTATGTTTTAACCTTGAGAGGCATCTGAAAACAGGGCCCTTTTCTTCTCAGTAGTAAAAACATGGAGGAGAAATGGTCCCTGACTTGATGAGCTTGTAGTCTAAACAAAGGGGGCAAGGGGGATTAGGGAAGGCATATAATATTTAAGCAAGGTGATTGCTGGAAAAGATTGTAAACACTACATTAATTCCACTTTTATTATCAGGGGCAGGAGGAAGAGTAGAGTAAAAATTGGAAGATTTGTTATGAAAACTTTAAATAAAAAGACAAAATAAAACCTGAGGCAGGCTACAAAACTGAAATGAAGATGATAGGAAAGAATGGAAAATGAGCCAGAGAGTTAAGTTGAAATGAAGTGACAGGTGAAAGAAAGAAAAGAACAATTAGGAAAGAAAACAATCAACCTAGAAGTGAAAATATTTGGAATAAAACATTGATGACAAGTAGCACTATTTATTGCTCAATGTATTCTTGGCTCTTGCTTAGGAGACTCACTAATCCCAAGTAATTCATGGCTAGGGAAGCTGGAAATCCAGAAGAAGAAATCCCCTGCATACATTTGATGATCTGTGCCATCACCTGCAACACTGTTCAGTGGTGTCTTGTGTCCTGAAAGTGCCTCAGTGAAGGCCCATAACTCACTGACTCTACCTCCATAACGTCTTGAATATCAGATCCAGTGCCCCAAATCCCTTCTCCTTCTGTCAGGAGCTTTGCAACTTGAGTGTCATTTTACTGCAAATGGTGGTATGAGTACCAAACCCAACTTTGCTTCTAGTGCCCCAAAGCCACGTTCTTCCCTCTAGAGCAGGTAATTTCCATATGTATATTCTGGCTATAACATGCCTCTGAATAAAGCTTGCACTGTATTTTTGGAAGGCTGAGAGCATGTCTTGGCCATGCATTTTGCCTGAGAATACTCCCTGTGTTGCCATTGTGCAGGGAACTGGTGGGTTTCAGCAGGTATGATGAAGACAGTTTGGGAAGGAGAACACAAAAGGAGAAAGTGATAATAAGGTTATATTCAGAGTATTTAATCGTAACAGTTTCTCTTGTATTCCTTTTTTTTTGGTATTTTATCACTGGGTAAGACTGCTTTTCCTTTTTTTCTCTCACCTTCATCCCAAAGACTAAAATAAAAAAAATCTCTACTATAAAAAAATGTATAAATAAAACAATAAATAAAATATTCTCTGTGTTGAAGAATGCCATTATAAAGGGCAAAAGGAAGAGATTTATGGTGAGATTTTGTAATAGTATTAGTAGTAAGAGAATTTAGTTTTGTGCTTTCATGTTACAATTGTGTTTCAGGTCTAATACCTGAAATTTCAAACAGATGAAAAGCCAATTTTCAAGTTACCTGATCAGACACAATTCCAATTCAGTTGATGCTTCTTAAAAAAAAAAAAGTGGTTGAAATTTGCTAAATGACTTTTGAGCTTGTAATTTTTTTTTACTCTAAGAAGAATGTTGGCTTTTTTCCCAATGCAATACAACATTTATTTCTGAAGGCAGAGAAAACTTTGTGCAATTTTATTATTATACTAGCTAATTTTTTTTTTTTAAGTAGAAATTTTATTGCATTCTGGAATTAATGTGTTACCCAGAATTCAATGTAGTTGAGGATTTTTTAAAATAATGGCATTTTAATGTGCAGGAAGCTTTCTATAGAATATCTGATTACTGACCTTCAGCACATAAATCTAGGATGTAATGGAAATAACTGGAGACTCTAAACCTCTATACAACCCACTCCCACACTGGGCTGGGAAAGTAAAACACAAGTGAAAAGAGCCAGGCAGAGAGAGAGCAGGACACAAGCTGACACCCCCTAAAATATAACTGCAAACCCTACGAATCTGGTCTTAACCTTTAGAGTGAATCCATGCCATTAAAAATTAACTATGAATACTGGATCTTTCTTACATTCGTGTGGCTTCTGGCTAAAATCACATTTCATTATACTCGTCTAGTTGTACCTACATCTAATTAAAGATGAAAAATGATGTGATGTGTAAATATCCTTCAAAGGGCAGCATGTCAGATGTGATAAAATTTGATTATAATTAGGGGTAGTTGTTCTTCTTTCTTGGTACATTTTCTGTCAGCTTATCTTTCTGGGAAGGGACTTCTACCCCTTTGAACACAGCAAAGCACCTGCATTTCCCTTTGGTAACAAAATCCTACTTGAGCACGTACCAGAAGACACACCAGTGAGAGATGCACAGCTGAGAACTGAGGGAAATGACCTATTCATCTCCCCTAAAAGAAATGTGAAGGGTTCCTGAAGCACAGCTCCTAGATACAGTTCCCAACTCAGCTATGGACATCCAGTGAGATGCTGAAGAATCTTTCTGCTCCGGTTTCCATATCTGTAACATTTGGCTTAACATTTGTTTGCCTTGAAGGAAGAGAAAAAGGTTAAAATCGTTAACATTCACAGAGCTTCTTGAGGAAACTATTACAGAGGTACAACACCACAGCAGTACCCAGCAGTCCCATGAAAAAGTAGCCTCCTTTGTGCAAACTTCTTTCCAAAAACTTTTGCAATACTGGATTCTGATAAATTACTGCCCTTTCTGAAATCACAGCCTCTCACACACCACAGTTAGGACTTGTTCTTAAGGCAGAAGGAGATAGGTGAGATAACTAAAGGGGGAAAGGAGGAGCTTTGCTGGTGCAAAGCCAGTGTTACAAAGAACTCTCATTTCTTTTCTAACTTCAGTGAAGAAACTTACAGAAGTCTTCCCTGAACTCCTGGACAAGCTGCGCAAAGTAGAACAGAAGGCACCAGCAAACAATATTTCCTCCAGCATTCAGCGGATCAGAGAGTTAATTGCTCAAACCAGGAGTGTAGCAAGCAAGGTACAACTTTTGGATGGGACTTTTGGTTATTAGTGCCAATAATCAAATGCATCTTACTAGGAGCAACATTTACTTGGTCTGTGTTAGAAGCCCAATCCTTACCATTATTATCTCCTGGAGACCATCTCCCAACCCTCCACACAAAGTACATTGGAAGGCATTAAAATCTTTACAGTTGCTATTTGCAAGCAAGTAACATTACCAAGGTATCCATGGTAGGCTACTGCTAATGAAATAGCAACTTTAATTAAGTAATTGGCACAGTGTTAAAGATGGCCACAATATATATTACCCTTTAAAGTTAAAACAAATAGGTCATTACTCAGCTGGCAACATTAGTTACAAGCAGTAGTAATTATGTCAATTTAATGCAAACTTTTCTGAGATGACAGTATTTTTTTTTTCTTTTGAATTACTATTCTATAGGGTAAGAGAATCTTTGGCTCACATATTTAACAGAAAAAAACCCTCACTTTCATTATCATACATAAATTACGAGGGGGTTTTTCTGTAACAAGGAGAACAAGTCAAAAACTAAAACAATATATTTGCCTTCATTCAGAGAAATCAACAATTCAGTGCATTATTGTATATTCACAACACTGGAATATGCTGTCCACACACATTACTTCAAAAAAGAAAAGGAAAAATCAGTATGTGCACAGTCCTTGACTGTTCTTTAGATGGATTTCATCATTCACATTGTGCTTAAACTCAAAACCATTATTTCAGTTATGTTGGAGGCATTTTGAACTAAAATGAACGTTTCAAAATTTTATTAGCATCTCATATATATCACTGTAACTTCAGTAATAAAACAAGGATTACTCACGAATGGAAAAGTGGTCATACAACTCCCAAAGCAAAGAAAGAAATTATGGGTAGCAGGTTTTTATAGCTAAGTAAGAATTTCATTATATGCTATACATAATCATGTAGCCCTGATTCAACTAAGTACACACCCATGTCCCATTGAAATGTAATTTACTTCATGAATATGCTTAAGCACAGTTAATTAGGAAATTTAATTAATTTCCTTCATCTTCTTTATAGTGTCTTCCAGAAGTGATTGTTACATACAGTTTTGCACGGCCAATAGACAGGTGCCAACTCTGCTCTTGCAGTAAGCAAGGCTCCTGGCTGAGTATTCTTGCACATTTACCTTCAGTATTGCCCCAAGGCAGCAATAATGTGTCTCACTTAGCACATCTGCAACTGCAGGTCCAAGTTTCCATGACGTTTGGAGGCCAATCAGCTGTTGAAGTCAATCCAAAGGTCAACGTGGAGGAACTGAAATCTTTCACTTCCATGAGCTTGTACATAAAGCTTCAGAAAGACAACCCACAACTGGCAGCATCTCCAGACAGATTTATTTTGTACCTTGGAAATAAAAATGTAAGAGAATTACCCAGTTACATTTTATGTATACAAAAGAAAGATAATTTAAACGGGTTTGAAGTTTATTTGCCTTTGGTTTTTCCTGTTACGATTTCTCCATGTTTCAAAATAAGAGATGTCTGTTATGTGATTGGCATCGACTTTGTGACAAGGAAAGAGCAAGGGTTCTTGACAGCCGTGTCCCGGAATTTTCTCACCCCAAACACTGCAGGATTCTCTCTAAGAAACAAATTAGATTACCTATGCTGCTGTGATTGTCACTGCTGCAAGCCACACTTGCTATCTCCACTGCCAGTCCAGAGGTGCTCTGAAGTGGTTAATGTCACCCATCTGGCTCTTGAGAGCCACATTTTAATCAGACTTGTGCTGCTGACAGCATCAATTCCAATTCTCTGAGGTCACAGGCCCACAAGATAAGCAGGTTTCTTGCCTGTGGCTTGTGCTGCTGTTGTACTCTTTGTACTTCTCTACTTTGAAACACCTAGAAAGGGCATATACCCTCACCACCTGTCAGTGTTGTGAAATAATTGTTTTTTCAATTGTGGTTCCTAAAGGAAAAAAAGAAAAAAAAATCACACCTCACAAGCCAGGTATAATCCTGGTAAGCTGTTCCTTGGGAAGGGTAAGGAGGCTGGCTTTTCTTTTTAAGCTTTTCTAAAAGGAATGTCTACTGAATATAAAACAAGTGAAACCCGTCTTGGCAGAATATTTAATTTCAGCATAATTCTTAAGCTTTAGACAAATGTTTCTTCGTATTTCCTCCATGTGATGCTGCACACTAAATACTGATGAACAGCTTCCCATTGAACATGACTGATTTACAGGCAGAAGACATTTCATGACCTTGTATTTACCTCGGTCAAAACGGGTATAAGGTAAAATATTAGAGACTTTTTTTTCTGTACAGTTTTATCTGGTGGAAGAAAGCAATTAGAGAATTACACTTTTGTTTATTAGCGTTTATTATTTAAAGGTGTCATTTGGTCTATCAAAGATCACCCTTTACTGATGTTCAGCATGAAATCTTTCGATGTTGTCACCCTGACATCCCTCTCCTTTGTGTTTTAGGCAAAAAATTACATTGGGCTTGCAATTAAAAATGACAACCTTGTGTACATTTATAATCTGGAGGGAGAAGAAGTGGAGATACCTCTGGATGCCAAGCCAGTCAGCACATGGCCTTCTTACTTCAGCAGCATCAAAATTGAGAGGTAAAGTGATAATGTACTTTTCCCCAGAATAAAACAGTTAATAGGAGAAAATAAAATAAATTCAACCAGAAAAGGCTAAGTCAGAACTGCTCATCAGGAGTCCAGTGCCTGGTTCTGCTCCTGCTGAAATAAATGGAAATTCTCTCTGCTTTTCAAGAGCCAGAACCCAATGGGCCACAAGGCAGAAGAGAGAGTGTCTGTAGTTTCTCTCTTCTTCCCCAGAGTACCAGTCTAATTTCTTAATGAGGGAATAAAAAACATCCTTGGAGTTGGAGGCTTGCTTGTTCTTTTTAAAGTCAAGCCAACACGAAACTCTCTGCTCTTAAAATTCTCTCCTACAGGATTGGAAGACACGGCAAAATGTTTTTAACTGTGCCCAGTCTTAGCAGCACGGCTGAAGAAAAATTCATCAAAAAGGGAGAGATTCTTGGTCCCGGCTCCCTCCTGAATTTGGAACCTGAAAATGCAGTTTTCTATGTTGGTGGAGTGCCTGCAGACTTCAAGGTTGGTCAGATAAATAATCTATAGTCAATATTAAATTATGCAAACTTATCTTGCTGGGCTTACCTTTAAACATAAAACCAGATAACAAATAAAATGTCCTTATTTAGTCATTTATCATCTTAGGATTCCGTCTTCTAGTCTTGGTGAAAACTATTGGGGTTTTTTGAGCATCTCATCACACGGTAAGATGATCAGAATGATGTTAGCTATCACTGAAGTCTTCTGAAACACAGTAAGAGAAAAGCTCGCTAGCTGTTAAGGAGCATGAATAAATTAAGGCTTATTAGCCCAGTTTAACAAGGTTTGTAGGCTGTTTTTTTCCAGTGCTAATGAGTTCTTTGTCCCTACAGTTTCTCTTTTACAACTGTCACCAAAAAAATTGAATATAATGTATTTCTAACATTAGGGCAGTGTGGGGAACTAGCAATGCAGTCATTTATTTGAATTATCATTGGCTTAAATACAACAGCATGAAGACTCATGTGTGAAAACCATGTCTGAAGACCTGTGTGAGATAGTTGCTTCAGTCTAGTTCCTAGTAGACAGCATGAATTAACACCTCACCAGCTTCTGTGAATATATCAGGTCCTCTTTTTAGATTTAGAAATTGTTATGAATCATCTTGACTCTGACAATGTCATGGCTGAATGCAAACACACTTAGAAAGACTAGAGAATGGTAAATTCTTTAAGCTAACTGTAGCAGGTGCTAAAAGCATCCATCTACTGTTGCACAAGCAACCCTCCTAACAATATAAAACCAAAGATTAACTCAATACACTTAGGTATTCCTGAGCTTTTGCATTGCTTGGACTACTGGATATATGCCATGGTTGGAATTTTAGATTACTGAGCCCTGGGTGCAAATTGTCTGGTAATAGGACTGAGGACTGAACCATTAATTGTTGCACACACATACACAAAAAGAAATAAATCCATCAACTGAACACTTCAGGTCTGTTCCAGAGCAAGGCAGAGGAAAAGGAAAAGAGAAAAGTGAAGGAAAAATGGGAAGGGGAATGGGAAGAAGAGGATTGATGGAAATATTTGATAAGAATATAAGTCTCTTCTCCCTTAGGAATGGACACCTCGCATTTTCATTTACTAACCTACAGTCTTATTTGGTAAAAGCTTTTACCTTTTCTTCCCTGTTACATACTTTGTAAATAAGAAATGTACTACTTAAGCATTAGAAGTCTTATAATTAACATAATTTAACAGTAGAAGACAAAGGAAAAAAAGGAAACACGATCATGTAGAAAATGTATCTGTGCTCTCATATTCTCTTACATCTACACACACTCTGCATTGATATATTACCTTTATTATTACATCAGAATCAAAATGGAAATAATGAGAAGCCAAAGAAAGTTACTGGCAGAGATCAGACTCTGAAGTACAAGACGTGTTATTAATATCACAGCTGATCCACAGGGCAGAGTATTTTAATATTAAAAGAATGTTTCACTAGCTCTGTCAGCTTTATTCTTTTTCCCCTCACCAGTGTAGCTATTTAAATTCCATTTGCAGTAACCTTCGATAAAGGAAGGAGTTTCTCCATCCTGCTAACTGTTCAAAATAATGCTGAGTGAGGATTAACCACTGGTATAGACTTTGAATCCACGTCTCTGGGGGTTAAAGAGCTTTCTCATTTCACTCTCTTTCATCGCGGTGTGAAGTTATTCTTCTAGTAGTGAAGGATGTCTATATGTTAGGTATGAAATATCTGCTGAGACATTCAAATACACCAGGCAAGATCTATGATTGGTCAAATCTTAACCAATTTCCCTTTTTTCATGTGTGCTCTCTTCAAAACTGCAGAATAAGTTGCGGGGTTCTTTTTCACGGTTGCCTTACCTGACCTATTGTTCTCACTGTGAGACCATTTCTGTCCTCCAGTTTAACTTACAGCACAATGGCCAGACAAGGACTGCAAACACTACTTCGAGGTAGCTTCATCCCAAAACACAAAGAGCACAGAGACAAAACTGACTGCAGACACAAATGCTTTCGTGATACTCAAATAAAGAGTGTCACCTTTCTCGTGATACTCAAATAAGAGTGTCACCTTTCTCCTTTTACTTTTCCTTGCCTTCTGCACAGCTCCCTCCTAGCTTAAACCTACCTGGCTTCATCGGCTGCCTGGAACTGGCTACCCTGAACGATGATGTGATCAGCCTATATAACTTCAAGCACATCTATAACATCGACACCGCCACATCGCCACCTTGTGCCAGGTAGGGGACAGTCCCACTGCCACTCTGCAGCTCTGGCTTGCTGCAACTGCCTGGCCTGGTGCTTCATTCCTGGTTTAGATTACAAACTGAAGGGGATATTGAGTTGTCCAGAAAGAACGTGGTCACTTTTAATTCCTAGTTGAGTCAACAAGTTGAACTTAGTTGTATATGGGAGTTGGGCTCAGTGGTCCTTATGGGTCCCTTCCAATTCGAGTTATTCCATAATTTGCTGCTGTCTCCATTAACTCTCTCACAACCTTGCTCATGCTTTCAAAAGGGAAACTGCTGTCAGCTGGGGCATGGTCCAGGCTCCCTCCTTACCCCTGCTGCTTGCCTAGGGCTGTGCCTGACTCAAATCCTGTTACTGCAAGCAATGGAGCAACAGCCAGTTAGCTCCAGTAGGCCCACTAAACTTCAGTGCAGCCCCACTCCCAGCTAGCAAAGTCAGTATGGACGTTATCTGCCACACTCTTAAACCCCCAGCAGTAATTCCCCAGATAAGCCACTAACAAACTGAGAAATGAAGCCCCTAAAGTAGAACTGAACATCAACCAGAGAGTTTGTTTAGCACAGACACGAGCAGGCATTTTGTTCATACAACAGGCAGTAACAGTAGAGTTTCTCTATACAAGGAACGGGAGAGAAACTGGCACTGGGAAGAAAGGCATGAGGTGTTGGGACAAAGCTTTGATTCCCACGGGGAGTGCAAGCTGCTGGTCTCCAGGACAGTGCATGTGAGGCCAACTCCTGGGCTCCAAAACACAGCCCAAGCTCAGCTAAAATCCTCAGAGAATCAAATGGGTTTGTGCAAAAACCAGGCAGGCTCTTAACAGAAATATATGTGTATCCTTATAATGAGGAGGTGCTGTGGGCCTGCCACTTGACAAGGATGAGCAGAGAATTTTCCTGTGCTCTACATACAGCACAGGATACAAGCACAATTAATGATGAAAGAGTTAGGTACAACTTCAAAGCTGCACACGATTTCTCAGAAAGAATTCCCAGAAAGAATCTGAAAGAAAGTCTTCAGTCTCACCAAAGCCAGGATGGAACACCAGTTCAAAGCAGCTATTTCAAGAAAGTATTTTTTGTTGTAAAGGCCTTTAGATTTCCCCACATGTAAGTGGAGATATGCCAAATGCTACTTCCCTGCTTCTTTTTTTTTCATAGAAATAAGTTGGCTTTCACTCAGAGCCGGGCAGTGAGCTATTTCTTTGATGGCTCTGGTTATGCTGTGGCAAGAAACATTGAGAGAAGGGGAAGATTCAGCCAGGTGACTCGGTTTGACATAGAAGTTCGAACACCTACAGACAACGGATTGATCTTGCTGATGATTAATGGGGTGAGTACCAAAGCCCACTGGTACCCTTTACCCGTGACCACCACAAGACCCCAGGTACTTAAAATATCATGGAAAATCCGAAATGTTTATATCCTTACATTTAACTTCTGGAAAGAGGAAATACTTTGTGTTTGCCGGGTGCATGTGTACCTTAGGAAGGAACTGGAACTTGCTCTGCAAAGGCCCCGGGAAGCCAATACCCTGAGTTGGACTCAGTTGCTCTCATCCAGAGACAGTCAGGATTTAGACTAGTCATACCCGTGTGATGACACTGAGAGAGACTCCAGTCAAACCCAGTAGCTGCACCTTTATTTAACTGTGAATGCACAAGCAAAGCAATAGGAAATTTCTGTGAAGTAACTCCCATAAAGCAGCCCCTTTGTGGTAGTTGCCACCTTACAACTGTCTCAGGGCATACTACGGTTTCCTGAAAATGGAAAGTAGTCCAAATAAAAAGGCTTGATCCAAATATCACCATCTTTTCACAAGTTTGAGGGTGATGCAAACTCAGTAAGGGTTTTGAAGAAAGCAGATTCCACCTGCAAATACCTTCTGAAAACATAAACAGATTCTTTTGTCTTTGGGCATTTCCACAGCAAGCTCACAGGTCCTGTGTGGATTACAGCAGAAAACATTCTACTATGTAGACACAGTCCACAGACATACACTTGTCTAGACACCTACATGTACCACTGCACTGAGCCTTCAGAAGAGAAAAAAAATCCACTCCCATTAGAAGAGCGACTCTTTTGTGTTTGCCTTTAGAGTAACTTTCAGAGGAGAACTATAGGGAGCAACTTGCTCTTCAGCATAGCATACCACTACCCTTCCGTCATTGGAGGTTTTGGACTGAGCCATCACCGTTAAAATTTTAACAGCCTCTGTGGCAGATCAGTCATTTTTCTTCCAAAAGGAGATGTATACACTCTGTGTGTTACAGTGGACAGTGGAACCTGCAATCAAGTTGAATGTTAGCTGGAAGACCACGCCTGCTCACAGGCATTTTTAGAAAGACTGTGTAAAATGGGCCATCATTCAGCTCATAAATAATATTCTGAATGTAACCACAGAATGATAGAATCCCAGAATCATAGAAGGGTAGAGGTTGAGAAGTACTCCCTGTTTGATTTTCAAGTTGAAGCTGTTGAAAGCAAACCCAAGGTGCAGTTTATTTAAAAGCACTAGATTAAAACCTGATTTTACTACTTTAAGTAATGACTTCTGAAGGTGGAGTCATTTGTGTCAGAGACAGTAGTTTTCAGCCTGCAGTAATGCTTTGAGAATTATTATTCCCATATTTCCACCAAGCATGAACACCAGGAGAGGAGACAAAGATTAGCATTAAAAGCATTAATCCAGATGCACAGTTGCTGTAAACTGTCCTTTCTGCTTCTTTGTCTTCTAGTTTTGGAACAAGACTAATTCTATGTACAGATCTTCATCTCAAGCACTCCCTAAAGATTTCCTAAAGTGCAGCTCCTGTTTATAAACATCTGTTTAGCTCCTCTTTAGGTCACCCAGTCACAGACCAGAAGCCAAACCATAAAGCAGGGTCTGGAACTCCAGAGACCAAATACACAGTAGATACACTCTAGCTATAGCTCAGCCTTCAGTAGACACATCAGTGCTGATCAGGGCTGTGAAAAGATACAATCCTGACCTATTACAGGCATCATGACAGACACTGCTACTGTGGATACAGCCACTGTAGCACAGCTTTTACCAGTAGAACATCTTTAATTTGCCATCAAATACTATTCATATATGGAAACAGTTCACCAAGTCTTCAAATAACTGCTGTTTATCAAACAATTATGTGTGCATGTATATACACAATGTATATTGTATGTAAGAATAATCCTGAAACTGTTATTGTTTTGCAAATAAAAAGACCTTTTCCCAGCACGCTTTTCACAATGTCAGATACTCTCATAACAGAGCTGATTATTTATCTTTTAAATTGCTGCCACGATCATAATGGTTTTCTGACTCCTGTTTTGTCTTACACAGAGTATGTTCTTCAGTCTAGAGATGCACAATGGTTTCTTGTACCTCCGCTATGACTTCGGCTTCAGCACAGGCCCCGTGCTGCTAGAGGACTCCATGAAGAAGGCTCAGATTAATGATGCTAAATTTCATGAGGTAGAGACGCCGTTACAATCACAGCTCTTTGACCAACCAGCAGCTCCAAAGCAGCAATGATTTGCTCCAACACCAATGAAAGGAGCAAAAGGAGGAGGGGCCGGGTAGCGATGCAGTAGAACAGGCAGAAGAGTAGAGTACATGCCTGTGTAAGAGCATCACTACTGAGCAGTGGAAAGGGAAGGCTCTCCCCACCTCCTGATATATCACTGCTTGTGGACAGATTCTGCATGTTAGTAGCCAAGGACAAGACAGGTCACATGGGAAAAGAAATGTTATTAATTCAAAATGAAATTATATGCAGGACAACTATATCCTTCAAGTACTCAACTTTTGTTAACTTGACCAGCTTAGTTGTTATGCACTGTATTACAAGAAATATTGCCCTTCCTATTTCACTTGAAGGGACAATGAATTTGGTAGCAGTCTTTTATAAATGCATAGTATTTTAGGGACTTTGGCAGATGTAAAATAGCTACTTCTATTTGGTTTAAGAGCATTTGCTTTAAGCCAGTGTAACTGTGACAGTGACAATGCAAATCTCCCTTAGTGGCTTGCTTCTCCTGTCATTTAATTGATGTAAATTCAAAGTCTGATTCTTGATCCACAACTACAGCTACAGCTCTGTTCAACATGTTTAAGCAGAGCACAATTAAGCCTTCTATGCTTTTACAATGAAGTAAGTTTCTTAAGAATTATGCCCTAACTTCCCAGATAAACCAAGAAAGCACTCTGACGTTAATGGAGCTTATCTGTTTGCTGCAGTGTAGAATTTGACATGGGATACTTTCATGTGAATTTATTAATGAGTAAAATATCCTGGGTTTTCAGTCATCAGGGAAATTGTGACATCAAAATAAGATCATTGCTAAGAATTGTTGTCAGCCTCTCCTGATTTACAAACAACTTTTTTGATAAGTGGGAGGAACTTTTCAAAGAAAAAGATATAAAGATGCAATCAATTTTGCAAAATCAGCATGCCAACTTACAAAAGATGACATTTGGAACACTTGCAATCACATGTTTGGTTTTTTTTTTCCAGATTTCTATTATATATCACAATTCTAAGAAGATGATCTTGGTAGTGGACAGAAGACATATAAAAAGTGTGGACAATGAACGAACAGCAATGCCATTTACAGACATCTACATTGGAGGAGCACCTGCTGAGATCTTGCACTCCAGGTGGGTTTACAACTGGGATTCAATCATTACCTTCAAGTAATCACCATATTTAATCTATTCCATGTGACCAGTGATGAAAGCCTTAGGATAAAACATTCTTCCCAGTCTCAACACCTTACGTAGAACACTCCCTCGGGCACTCTTCTAAGTGTCTCTCTGAAGTACCAAGGATTAGGTTTGATCCAGTGCAGGTGAATTCTGATCAAACTGGTCTAGTTTTAGTAAGGGAAACAGAAACTGTTGTCTTCTTAAACAAGAAGGCATTTTCAGAGAACACATGAATATATAGAATTGCTATTCCTCCTTCCATTCCTCATTGCTCTGCAAAAAACAATAACAACCCGCTAGCTAATGAATCAAAACCCTGTACTAGCTGCATTTCCAATTCAAAAGATGGTATTTTTTCCTACTATGCCCTTCAGTTCTGATCTCTCTCAGGTTCTCTCTAGACATAAGTCAGCTGGCTCTGCGTAGGCGTGGGAAGAAAAGAAAAAAGTCTAATTTTCCCATCATACAATTTGACAGAAGCCAAGTTTAATCTCAGTAGACTATATAACTCTCATTTCCTGCAGTGGGAATCTGCCGAAGCAGGGTCATACCCTGGGAGAGCAGACTGGCTGCTTGAGGAAGGGTATGCTCTTCTTACAGGCAATATTCACTCCCAGGGTTAGACAGCAAGTCCAGAAGGGGTCCAGCTGCTGTTTCAAGTGTCATAACTGCTAATAAAAATACCATCTCTCTTTAAAATAGCCTCTAGGTAAGAAAGAAAGAAAGAAATAAGGGAAGATAGCAAATTGTGCACAACAGTTTCTAAGAATTAGTGGCCAATCTCCTAAAATCTTATTTCGTTGTCAGAATTTTTGTTGTTGAATTGATAGATAATGTCCGAGATATAAAAAATACTTAGAGGTTAAGCTTTTAAGATAAGGATGAACTTCATGTAAAGGAAAATGATGCCTTTCAATCCCACGTAATTATGTGAACATTCAAACAAAACAGTGGGTAAGGGAGAAACATTTTATATGGCCTTTCAAATAGTTCTTTACAAAGGTCTGTCATAAGGGTCTATTAAGAATACTGTTGGGGTGGAGAGAGGAAAGGCTGCAGTGGCTTAAAAAACAGGACATTGACTAGATTTCTAGGTCCTTCTGGGCTTTTTCAGTGTTCTCTAGGCTCGATTAATCAAGGTAACTTTCATCATCCTTTTGTGCTTTGTTTATAGATTGTTAAATGTATTTAATACCAGCCCTAAGGCAGATTCAAAGGTACTGTCAAAACAGGGAAAAGAGCATCTCAAACAAGTTGTATTAGAAAAAAATCCGTAGGTATTGCAAAAGCATGATCAATTATAATATTGAAAATGTGTACAGAAATTATTTAAGTGAAGTTACAACTTTTTGTCTTTGATACTGTATTCAGCTTTGGTTTTCATAGCAAGGGTAGACAGCAAAAACTATGGTCCAAATGTGGTGACATCGTTCCATTTTCATCAGGAGCATAAGTCAGCATTAGAATTATATCATCTACTACTATCTCTCTACTCCTACTATCTACTACCTATATTATGCTTCCCTTTTCTAGATAGACTTATATTTAACTGTCACTGGGGGGCAGCAGCAGGGGGTGAAACTAGCTCTACTCTTAGGAGTTTAATATTCTTTCAGTGTTATTTTCATTCACTTAAAAAGTACTTTCCCCTGTTAGTTGTCTTTTTTTTTTTTTCCCCACACTAAATCAATCTGCAGTACCACTACATGTTATTTTTCTCCCATTTCAGTCACTGCATAAAGCAGAAAGCTAAAGGGACATAGGAGCACTGAGCACTGGGAACTGTTAAGAAACAAACTCAGGAGTCTTTTTCTTTAGGTTAAAGCCTATCTCCTATAGTTCATGTCACTCGTAGAAAATGCTGTTAATGGCACTTAACAGAAAGATGTATTTGTGGCATCCAGCCAGTCACAATGTCAGCCAGACTGGAGATTAAACTGGTTAACTGATACCCTGTATTTTAATCCAAATTCCTGTGAGGATGGCAGGAGCTTTCCTGCTGCTTTTGCTTTCGTGCTGATTTCACTGAGAAGCAGATTAAGCCTGTACAGTGCTCAAGCCCTCCCCTTATTTCAGACATGCAGATCTATATCTCTACTACTTCACCTGATGGTCCACTTTTGCCAACATAGAAAAAAAAACCATTTTCAGAGCCCAATTTATCAGTTGTGGTTTCATTGTCTACCTTACATGAGATAACTTAAAGACAACTAGTGCAGCAGCAGACATCAGCACTGCCAGTATCATCTCATAGGAGGTGAGAAGAATCCCACTTCCAAGGTATCCCGTTGAAAGAACAAAGATCATTTACAGGTAGCCAGGTCAAAAATCTAGATTTCACACTCAGTCCTTCAGTGTATTTGTGTTCTAGTTATCTCCTGGACTGGTACCCAGTAGATCTCGTGTCATTTCCTTGCCCTGTCACAGACTCTCTGTGATTTTAGACAAATTACTTCATGCACCTTGAGTACTGTGAGGAGAAATTCAATTCTATTTGTCCTGTGCTGTAATGCTATGATATCTTGGTGAGGGGTGGAGTTGAAAAACTTAGAAGAGTGAGTAGGAGATACTGGAATACACTGCTGTGCTATCTTCCTCAAATCTGACATAAAAAAGGATCCTGGAAGCCCACCTACAGTTCTCATTTACAAATAAGTAAACCCACTCATCAGCAAGCAGAATTTGCTCTTACTTGCCTGACTTTACTATTGTTTGTTAAGAAATAGAGATCCATTTGCTTCCAATGATAGAAATGGAGCTTGCTAGAAAAAGCAAGACAGGAAAACTAAACCAGAACTATTCTAAAATGATAAAAATTGAGGTAGAAGTCCGTTAATTTTCACTGTATGTGGGTAGAAATGCATTTTAAAATGTCTTTTCATTTCAGCAGCTGTTTTTATCCTTTAAGACTTACTCTGTATGAATCTCCTCTCTGAAATCTCACATATTTCTCCCCATAACATTTATTGTAACTAGTGCATCTTGACTTTTCAAAACACATAATGTGGTCAATTAGATGCTTTACATAAAGATGCAGGAACTGGGCATTAGTGAGGGGAATGACTGAGGCTCTTCCAAGTTTTTGAGATCACCTTGGTGAAAAAAGGCTGTTGAGAATGGCAAGGCTGTTGAGAAGGGCCATCTAACTGCAGCTTGTTTGGCATCACTTTCCAACAGCATTAGCTCCCATCTGGCTGGAAGTATCGGCTTTAAAGGCTGCATGAAGGGTTTCCAGTTCCAAAAGAAGGACTTCAACTTGTTAGAAGAACCAGGAACCCTGGGAATCAGCTATGGGTGCCCAGAGGATTCACTGGTAAGCTAAACATCATTTGTGAGATAACAACAAAATTTTGGCAACAGATACAGCTGTGAGCTTGTGTGTTACTCCAAACAATGGAAAGAAAGTCGTCAACCAAGGAAATGACAACGCACTCATTGACTGGTGGGGGTGGGGTGTGTGTATGTTGAACCTGCTGACAAACTACCTCATTTTCACCCTGAATTACAGCACAAGGTGTTTCACTTGATATTCTTCTATTTGAGATTGCAGTGTGAAAGTTGGATTTGAAAAAAAAAAAAAAAGTGTGCTGTATTCTGACAGGAAATATTCCAGTGTAATATGTTTTTTCTTAAAGAAACAAGAATTGTCCTCACATGCATCCTAATACAGATGTATAAAATGAAAAAGATATCAAGATACTTGCCCTTCAGATGAGTTCTCCCCTTATGTCAGGCCAGCTCTTCCTCTTTGAAACACAAACCAATTGCACCAGCATTAACACTGAGGAAATTGCCATTTCATTTTAGTTCCCTTCCATCATTCATCACTTATAGAACCATAGAATTGTTTGGATTGGAAGAGACCTTAAAGTTCATCTAGTTCCAAACCCCCTGCCATGGGCAGGGACACCTCCCACTAGACCAGGTTGCTCAAAGCCCCATCCAAGTTGGTCTTGAACACATCCAGGGATGAAGCAATTTTCCATTCCAATGCAAGGCTGGTAAATCTAAAGAGCATTTGTGGTCTTTAAGGCCATATTTATACAAAGCCATGCTGCAAACCTGTGAAGAGGAAGGAGCCTACTGCTTGTGGAACTCATCACACAATCTCATCCTCTGTCAACAAAGAAGTTAGCTGCAATTTATCCCACTTCAGACCCAGTTTTACTTCTGAGGCTCAGAGGGTTGTAGGCCACCATGTGCAACAATCCCTCGGCACGTCCCAGCACTCAGAGCAGCACGCAAACTAGTATCACATAGTGGGATGGTGACCTAGGGCCACACAGATCAGATGGGGGATGGAGCTCCCTCTGCTTCTAGTCCTCATGATCACTAACACCAGTAGACTTCAGATGAGGCCAAGAATCTCAGGAAAATGAGAACAATTGGCTTGAACTGTCTAAAATGGCTACACTTTCTTAGGATTGTCACAGCACGCAAGGGAAGTCTGTGTACATTAGGTTAAGACACCCAGGAAAAACTGAAGGTTTTATAGAACTGAACTGGATGCATCTTAAAAAAAAACAACAAACAAACAAACAAACAAGAAACAACAACAACAAAAGACAAAAAGACAAAAATAAAACAAAAAAAACCAACACAAAACCAAACCAGAAATAGCCTTGTTCCTTTTATGAATGGAAATTTTTGCTGATGATACAAAACTGGGAGGAGTGGCTGATGCACCAGAGGCTGTGCTGCCACCCAGAGAGATCTGGACAGGCTGGAGAGCTGGGCAAAGGCAAACCTCATGCAGTTCAACAAGGGCAAGTGTAGAGTCTGACACCTGGGGAGGTACACCACCACCATGCACTAGTGTAGGTGAGGAGCAGACCTGCTGGAAAGCAGCCCCATGGAGAGAGACCTTGGCATCCTGGTGGACAGTAAGTTCTCCATGGCACAGCAATGTGCCCTTGTTGCCAGGAAGGCCAATGGTATTTCAGGGGTCATTAAGAGTGTGCCCAGCAGGTGTAGGGAGGTTCTCCTTCCCCTCTACTCTGCAATGGTGAGACCACATCTGGAGTACTGTGTTCAGTTCTGGGCTCCCCAGTTCAAGAGATACAGGGAAATACTGGGGAGAGTCCAACAGAGAGCTACAAAGATGCTGAAGGGACTGGAACGTCTCTGCTGAGGAAAGGCTGAGAGCCCTGGGGCTGTTTAGCCTGGGAAAGAGAAGACTGAGAGGGGAGTTTATGAATGTTTACAAATATCTGAAGGGTGGGTGTCAAGTAGGAGGGGCCAATCTCTTTGCAGTGATGCCCTTGGATAGGACGAGAGGTAATGGTAGCAAGGGGAAACACAGGAGGAAAAGAGAAACTTTTATTGTGAGTGACAGAGCCTGGAACAGGCTGCCAAGGGAGGTTGTGGAGTCTCCTTCTCTGGAGACTTTCAAGCCCCACCTGGCTCTGTTCCTGTGTGGGCTGCCCTGGGTGTTCCTGCTCTGGCAGGGGGGTTGGACTCGATGATCTCCAGAGGTCCCTTCCAACCCCTACCATTCTATGATTCTGATTCTGATTTTTCTGAGGTTTACTTCTAATTTTGTTTTATTTAATACACAGATGTCCCGCAAAGCATATTTCAATGGAGAGAGCTTCATTGCATCAAGCCAAAAAGTGTCCCTCTTCAGTGAATTTGAAGGAGGCTTTAATTTCCGGACACTGCAGCCCAATGGGCTGCTGTTTTACTATTCTGAAGGAGTGAGTATATATTTCTTTACAGTTTATTTTATCCTCACACTGTTTCCCAGGAGAATAGTAGTAGAATAATACAATTTCTCACTTCGTGGTTTCATAATAGAGGTAGCAGTCTGCAATATAGAAGCATTCTCTGATGACTTCATTTCCACACTTTGCATTTGATCTATAGCTGAAAACCAGCAATGCACAGACATTATTTTGACGTTGAGAAGAGGATTTGATCATATGCCTAGAATTATCATGCATCTATTTTGCTCAATAAAGTCCTTAGGGCAAAAATGCACAGGGGATCCTTCTGTGCTCAGCACCACTACAATCCCTATTTGGACCAGTAGGTGCTACCAAAGTACAAATAATATTAAGGAATTGACATCTTCTATCCAGAGACAATCCCCTAGAAGTAAAGACATCGCTTGAACTAGTTCAATGGTATTTTGAGCACTGCTGAGTTGATGGAAATCAGTCAGAAAGCTGCCTATGTTCCCAGATGGTACTTAGACCTCCATGTATGACCAGGAAAAGCTGAACTTGAGAATTACTCCTTGCAGCTACGGGAAGCCAGGCTGCTCTAAATGCTCCCTCAGAGGTGTGAAATGGACAGAAGTATGGACTTGCACTC
Source organism: Megaceryle maxima (assembly GCA_024605025.1). Taxonomy (NCBI): domain Eukaryota; kingdom Metazoa; phylum Chordata; class Aves; order Coraciiformes; family Cerylidae; genus Megaceryle; species Megaceryle maxima. Next base: position 42,167 of record JANHGN010027249.1, read on the forward strand.
CCAAATGTTGTGTGAGCCAGAGAGATTCCAAGATCCTGCAGGCTCAGACTGACATCTGCAGCAAGCATGAGGTCTGATGACAGAACATTTGCAACCACCCCCAAATGTCTGTTCTGCCATACTTGCAGAGATGATCAGCAGTGCAGCACAGAAGGCTGTACGACACCGATAACCACTCCTGAACTTTTACATTTTACAGCTGGGAGGACTATCTTAAATTGAAACCAGTAACCACGCCAGTTATCCACATCATTAGCGTGAGGCCTTACACACACAGCTTCCCAGTTTTCACTCAAAAGCTCTAATCCTAGCAAGTGCCAAGTGCCCTACTTAGCAAACAGAGGTTCAGCTATTTAGCACTTGATGGAATCAGGCAGGATGATTGTTAGGAGTGCACAGTGGCAGTGCAGGCTCTAATGGAACAGACCATATTCCACCTATGTGGCATGGTGATCCCGTATGCCTGACCCGGAGAGCAGACCTTATCCCTGAGATAACTCTGAGTGATCAAACAGGTCTGAGCAGAGGGAATTAGGAAAAGAAAAGAAAAAAAAAAAGTATTGGTCTTATGACAGCAGGAGTCTTGCAGTAACAGATATCTATAGAGTACCAGGGGTATCAGAAACAGAAATGAAATGCAAACACAGGTACCTTCATGCTAGATGGAAGGAGTGCCCAGGCGGCCAAGAAGAACAGCAGGGTCCTGGCTTGTATCAGGAACAGTGTGGTCTGCAGGAGAAGGGAACTTATCGTGCCCTTATACTCAGCACTTGTGAGACCTCATCTCAAACACTGTGTTCAGTTCTGGGCCCCTCATTATAGGAAAGACATTGAGATGCTGGAAGGTGTCCAGAGGAGAGCTACTGAGCTCGTGGAGGGGTTTAGAGAACAAGTCATATGAGGAGAGGCTGAGGGAGCTGGGTATGTTTAGTCTGGAGAAGAGGAGGCTGAGGGGGGACCTCACTGCCCTCTACAACCACCTGAAAGGAGGTTGTAGAGAGGTGGGGGTTGGCCTCTTCTCCTTAGTAACTACTGACAGAACCAGAGGCAATGGTGTGAAGTTGCAGCAGGGGAGGTTTAGACTGGATATTCAGAAGAAATTATTTACTGAAAGAGTGGTGAGGCTCTGGAACAGCCTGCCCAGGGAGGTGGTTGAGTCACCATCCCTGGAGGTAGTTAAGAAATGGGTAGACCTGGTGCTTCAGGACATGCTCTAGTGGCAGGCATCGAGGGGGTTATTTTGTGTGGTTTGTGTTTTTGAAGTCGTGTTTGATCAGGGTATTTAGGTGTTTGGGGTTTGTTTAGGTGTTTTTTTGTTATGGGTATGGTCGGACTCAGTGATCTAGGAGGCCCTTTCCATCCACGAATATTCTGTGATTCTGAGTTCTTGTGACAGATACATGAGAAACAATCAGCAGCAGAATTCCCAGAATTCAGGCTTACAAACCAGCAAGAGTATGAATTCTAATGAGATCATCTCCTGTTTTGCTTCTCAGTATATCTTTCTGCAAATACAGCACAAAGGAAAATAAATACAACAGGAAGATGCACAGAACTGTTAAATTTTCTGTGTTATTCTTGCTTATGAAGATGTTTTTGTGCATATTTCAGTCAGATGTATTATCCATCTCTATGGACAGAGGTGCTGTGGTTTTAAATGTGAGTGGAACCAAAATTCAATCACCAGACCGAAATTACAATGATGGAAAAACCCACTTCATCGTTACTTCTGTCACCCCAGAAAGGTAAAGCTGTCCAGCATCTTTTATTCCCTACCTTTAGAATATCAGTAGTTATTGTAAAGCAGGCTATCATTTAATACTCACTTGCAAAGTGATGTTTATGTGAGGGTTTTTTTAAGTCACATTTTTAACTGATCAATACAGTTAAAATAATAAAAAGCCAAAAATATGTCCAGCTTTGCCCGAGCATGAGATGCCAGCAATCTTTAGTAAAACTAAAATAACAGTTTTTCTAGAAGTTTAGTCCTTTTTTTTGGTCCTCAGGTATGAAAGCAGTTTAATATCATTTAAGACTAACATGAGATTCATTTTGCAGCAGGATTGAGCGTTCTGATTTTTTAAAGCAATCTCAAACTGACCCTGAAGTAATTATTCCTTAGTGATAGAGTGGAACATGTTCAAAATATTTCTAGCACTGGCACACACAAATGTAAGACAAAATACAGAAGCAGGGAATAATCTCTCTGGGCACTTCTTAAAGAACTTGAAAGTGTTGATTTGTTGCTGTGTTTTACTGTTTGGTTTTTTTCTTCTATGCTTAAAATTTTCTTAAAAGGTCAAATAATCTTTCTTCAAGAATCTTGCCTATGCAGCTAAAACCAGGTCTTTTCTACTGGAAATGGAGGTTTGTACCTATGATTTCTGACATCCAAGAATCATAGTTTGAAAAGCTGAAGGTGCAAAAAAATGCCTTGGAGTAGCCTTGGGAACCATCATGTTTCCATGAGTGTAGTGAGTTCTGAACTCGCCGAACAAAATGTCTGATGTCTGATGCTTTAGTTACACTTTAGTTTCTTATTAAAGCAATAGAATCCTTCCTGACTTCTGCAGCATAAATGAGTTGTAAATTAAGATTAGGTAAAAACCATTATATAAACTCAAATATCAATGTACTGTGATGAAAGAGAAGAAAAAAGGGTTAGAGGCATAAAGAAGGATTAGCACGTGCTTAGAGCTTGTATTATCCATGTGGTGGCTCCATCCACTCACTACCAATCCCCCAGTTTATGTATCTTCACTGAGCAGATTCTATTTTTTTTTGATTTCACAATTAACTCCAGGATTATGAAATCCATGGTCCTCTAGACTCAACTTTCCCAGTGAGTTACTGCACTGCTACTTATTGCACAGCTAGAAGCAAGAAGGTCTTCTTGTGACTTTGGGCACTACCGTTCAGTGATGTATACACCAAGCGGAGCATTTAGGGTGTATGCAATATGCTGTCTAACCTCTGGCATCGATGGTTTCTGAAACTAGCCTCCAAAATGCATGCTTTGCCTTTGCAGGTATGACCTGACTGTTGATGACAAGAAACAAAGCAAGAAGAACCCAGCAAAGGACAGAGCAGGGAAAACCCCAGACAGCGTCAAGAAGTTTTATTTTGGTGGCTCTCCCCTCAGAACGCAGCAAGCCAACTTCACTGGCTGCATAAGCAACGCTTACTTCACTAGGTGAGTAGCATCCTCCCAAACACATTACCAGGCAGTTGCTGCCTGACAGCTCGAATAGTAGCTCAAGAGAAGTGATTTATTGTCACAGTAAAATTCCCCGTCTCGTTTTGTGAGGCTGGACAGTAGGTGTAAATACCTTATTTGCCATGGAACCTGTTGGAACAGACTTGCTGGATTAAGACATTGTTAGAAGTGGGAATAACTTGATGTAAATCAGCTTTCAGTACTGTACCTGTTAATGCTGCTGGTGTGATGTATCATTGCATAGCTGTAATTTACAGTTATACTCTGCTCTGCCTTTGAAAGAAAATGATATTAAGGCACCTCACAGAAGCTGGGGAAGTTAGGAGCTTGGTGATGTGAAAAGGGTCAGACTTTGTAGATCTTAATCACTTTATGACATGTTCTTATACATAAGATTTTAAAGGAAATTTGATGCTGCAGATTGATACTCTCTGTTCATAGCAGTGGAGATACAACAGGCAGAGGTAGTATAGGCTACCTTCATTACCTAAACATCAACTGATAAATCTGTATTGTTATCCCCGATCCAAGAATAAAAATTAAAAATAAAGCCCTTCCAAACATCATTGAAGCTATAGATGTAAAATTCTGTGACTTTTATGAAAACAATTCCAACACTTGGAAAAATGCTGTTGTTGTCATCCCCTCCTTGAAACACAGGCTGGATCGAGAGGTTGAAGTGGAAGATTTCCAACAGTACTCTGAGAAGGTTCAGACTTCTTTGTACGGATGCCCTGTTGAATCTCCTCCAGTGGCTCTTCTCCATAAGAAAGGAAAAAACTCATCAAAAGCCAAAGGAAACCGTAATAAAAAGGTTTGCTACAAATTGTCCCTGTATGACCCTAGGATTTTCCAAAGTTGATAAATTCCCACAATTGGGAATTCTCCAAATCATGGCTCCAAAATGTATAAAATGAAGACTGTTTCAGATATATGAAGGAATGGATTCTGATCCTTTACATACATACCCTAGAGGGTAGGAAGGCTCTTCAGAGGGACCTGGACAGGCTGGATCAATGGACTGAGGTCAATCATATGGACTTCAACAAGGCCAAGTGCTGAGTCCTGCACTTGAGGCCACAACAACCCCAGGCAACGCTACAGGCTTGGGGAGGAGTGGCTGGAGAGCTGCCTGGTAGAAAGGGACCCAGGGCTGCTGGTGGACAGACAGCTGAATATGAGCCAGCAGTGTGCCCAGGTGGCCAGGAAGGCCAACAGCATCCTGGCCTGGATCAGGAATAGTGTGGCCAGGAAGAATGGACAAGCAATTGTTCCACTGTACTTGGCGCTGGTGAGGCCTCGCCTTGAGTACTGTGTCCAGTTCTGGGCACCTCAGTACAAGAGAGATGTGGAGGTGCTGGAGCGGGTGCAGAGGAGGCAACGAAGCTGGCGAAGGGTCTTGAGAATGACTGAGGGAGCTGGGGTTGTTTAGTCAGAAGAAAAGGAGGCTGAAGGGAGACCCTATTGCTCTCTACAACTACCTGAAAGGAGACTGTAGAGAGGTGGGTGTTGGTCTCTTCTCACAAGTCACAAGTCGTAGGACAAGAGGAAATGGCAACAAGTTGCATCAGGGGAGGTTCAGGTTGGACATTAGGAAAAGCTTCTATACCAAAAGGATTATCAAAGACTGGAACAGGCTGCCCAAGGAAGTGGTTGAGTTGCCATAGGTGGATGCATTTAAAAGCCATCTGGATGTGGTGCTTAAGGATATGGTGTAGTAGTGGCCCTGGTAAAGTTAGATAATGGTTGGACTTGATAATCTTAAAGGTCTTTTCCAACCATAGCAATTCTCTGATATTCCAACACTGCAAAGGACTGCCCTGACCCAATCTGTCTGGCCTGCACTTGCATCATTCTCTCCTGCTGGAACGGTGAAACAGAATGTATTACATCTTCCAAAAGTACTAAAGAAACAAGCCTTCTTGATCTCTTCTATACCCAAAAGGCAATAGGCTTGCTTCTGTTCTCAGCTACTGCTATGTGGCTCTCTCTACTGGGTACAATTAGCACACATTAATAGAAATATGGAAAAAAAATAACCACCTTCTTCCAGCATGCAGAGATTTTAGTTCAAGCATGTCCTCTTATGCCTACAGTATAGCTGATATCATCAAAAGCAGAGAGGAAAAGATTCAATTAGGAGAACTGCAAAAGAATTAAGACTGTAATTATGTGAGCTACACAAATATTCTGCTTATCACTTCTTCTGCCCTCAATCTGCATCTATAGTAAATCTATTCAAGGAAAATTAGACTTGGAACCATTCCTGGTATTTATGTAAGGCAAAAATATATTACTAGCTTTGATATAAATGATAGTTATTTTACTATGTCCAATCTCAGTTAAAATTTCTGGTTGATGGTTCTCTTTCTGTGAAGGTGGGAAGAGATAAAGACAAGATTTCACAGCCTTCAACTGGCCTCAAAAAACTGTACCAAGAAGTCAATATGCAAAGAGACCCTCAGTGCCACTTGCCCGTGAACCCCAAGGCAACTGAACACGCCTATCAGTTTGGAGGAACAGCCAACAGCCGGCAAGAATTCAATCACATACCAAAGGATTTCAATCAAAGGTAAAGAGACCTCAGAAATTAAAATGGGAGGAGAAAAATGTACTTTGAGTTTTAAAAAAAGGGCATATTTCTGCTGTTACCCTGGCTTGTTCCTTTAGATCTTAGGCCAATTTTTGTATAGACCATGTTGTTAGGGTGTCTTAAAAGGTGTTTTGATTGATTAAGAACAATAAATAGAACGTGTTTCCAGTTACATCCCCCTTGTGGAGCCTTCATCTGCATTGTGTATTAACAAAATGTGTCTCCTTGCCCATTCGCAGGAAGACTTTGAGGATGTTAGTTCTATAGAAGAAATGCATTTATGGTCTCTTCATGCAAGAAGCAATGGCCTTCTAGCAGAGCTGGGAAAGAACACAGTAGTTCACCAAGAAATGAAGCAGTTATGTGTTAAATGGACCTTGTCAGTTGTTTAATGGTTAGGAATCCACACGGTGCAGTAGGACATAAAGCTGTGAAAAACACATCCACTTCAAGCCATAATGGCACCACTAGTAATCAATCTTGAGTTCAGTTGTTGTGGACATTTCATTCCCAGGTTCCCCCAGAATGTGTTATGGCCAACAAAGAATTTGGCTCTAATACTTTTCAAAAAAGAGTATAAATTCAACAACACATCACTTCCTTAGAGCACTAACTCAGAATAGTGCTATTTCCTGACTGAAATTAAAAAGGAAATTACATTTGTTTTAATTTGATAGTGTTTTACTTAAGGTAGTCCTGATGGTGCCCAAATGAAGAAGGAAAATCCAAACTCTAATGTCTCTTCATACCTACAAGACATACCTTTTCTAAAAACTTATTATAGCTTCATCATTGTAATGTACATTTAAAAAAAAACCCAAACAATAACTTCTCATGTTTTAAAACAACCAGTATCAGCAAGGGAATATCAGTTGGTTTAAAAGAAAGGACTAAGTGCATGTGCAATACACACAATCGGGAACATCCAGCTCCTTCAGGCAGTATGGAGAATGGAAGCTGGGCTAGTCAGAGGACATGAGAAGCAGGAGTAATCAGTTCTAGCCTTGTCCTACACCAGTACAGCTTTGCCATTCTTTAGACTCAAAATCGCTCACTGTTGACAGCATCAAACCAAGTCGGTATAACTTGCCATGTTTTCTTGGACTACATAAGGAACCACAAGGAAGGAGAAGCTTAGCACTGAGTCTGAGGAACACTGAAGATCTGTGAAGTGTCAGGCCTCCAAGCCACCACGGTTAAAAAGTCTGCAAACATTGCTGTTCAAGAGGAATGGACGTGTAGTGTACATAGTGTCAGTTACTGGTGGTCTGTATTGCTTTTATTAACTCCGGGGGGTTAATTTTTGAAAACAAGTTCCTTGCAATGCAGCTTCTTCTCCAACTTTGACTTCTACTCCAAAACCTGGTATGGAATGGTTCTCAGAAGCACCACTTCAATAAAGGAAATGCGTATTCCTTTGGATGAGAGGAAAGTCTTCCTCTGCCTACAATTTGATTTGAGTCAATTGTATCTGCTCTAATTTTAATATTGTGTTTTTACGTGCCAGAGCTCAGTTCTCTATCAGTCTGAAAACTCACTCATCCCATGGAATGATTTTCTACGTCTCGGATCAGAAAGAGACCAACTTCATGGCTCTTTTTGTTGCTCACGGCCGACTCATTTTTATGTTTAATGCTGGTCATCAGAAGATAAGGATTAAGAGCCAAGAGAAATACAATGATGGCCTTTGGCACAATGTAAGTAAAAGAAAGCAACTGTTAAGATGGCACATGCTATCAAGGCTGCAGTAAAGATACTGCTGCTGTGACAGCTCAGGGAGTTTTCATTCATGTGTTCATAACCACACCTGTAGGTCACGAAACCTCTGCCAATCCTTTTAAATCTTCCATGCAGCATTTTAAGAAGTCGTTAGCTAGGGACAGGAAAGTAAGTCAGTTATAAAGATCCAGCAGTTCCCAACAGCTGAACAGAAACAAGCAGAACAGTGAGGCAATTAAGAGTTAAGTTAGCTAGGAAAGGAAGGACTAGGATCATTTTGTTCAGGAAATTTCTTTGAGGTGCCTAAGTAAGGAGCACAGCTGTCTTTGTAGTTTATGAAAATAAAAGGACAGTTTTAGGGGTCAAGGTGAATTTCCCACTGTACATAGCTCTCTCTCCTCACTGACTACAGAGGACATCTGCAGTTAGGACTAAGCACCTATCTCGGGCACTTAAGTGTTTAAAGAAGGCCAGATGAATCCAGACCATGGAACTGGTGAAGCCCATGAAAACACCAACAATGATAGCACTGCAGCAATTAATCACATATGCAAATAGAAAATGGGCAGATCTCAGTAGATCTCATGACAGCTTGACTGCTTCTGCATTGCACACCAAAATGTAAGACTAAAGTTTTACTATCTAACCTTTACATGAACATGAAAAGAAAGCGTTGTCCAGCAAAGAATATTGACACTTAATAAAACAGGCCTCTAGAGTATCACTCACAAGCTTTTCTTCTCAAACTTATCTTCTTCCACTGCACAGTCTCAGCAAATGAAAGTAATCTTCCTTTTTTTTTCCCCTCCCTTTCTAGGTGATATTTATTAGAGGCAAAAGCATTGGTCGCTTGATAATTGATGGTCTCCGAGTACTGGAAGAACCTTTCAGCAGTAATGCTAATACCTGGCAAGTCACTGAACCACTCTATATTGGGGGTGTAGCTCCTGGAAAAGCTGTAAAAAATATCCAGGTAAAGCAGACACGCATTATATCATCCCACACCTCTATGTACAGCTAATGCAAAAGTTCAGGAGGAAGCATGTTATGATCTGAATCCTCAGCATGCTGAGGAGCACACAGCTCAGTTCAAGCAGACAGCAAAGCTCCCACAGGGCTGGGCTGGCAGTAGCTGGGCTAGACTGCCACAGTCTTGCAGCAGCAACTGGAAAGCCAGTGTTCTCCAAGGAACTGAGAAATTCTAGTGACATCCAAGCTTAGATGAAACAGGTAAAATTAGGTGAGAGCAGTTTCACCCTAAGGTCTGAGATAGAGATGAGATTTGGAGAGATTTTAGTGTTAGTATGTCTGTTTAAGACAGTACCTAGAAGTCAGGATGCTGCTCTACATCTTGGCAATGATGTATATGGAAATGAGTGTTAAAGCAAAAATGAAGTCTCCTTCAAGGTAACCTTCAGTGTGATGTGTCTAACACGACAGATACACTACTTAGAAAAATTAGACCCCTGTCTTGCCTCGAGGGTATGAAGTATGTGTAACACTGCTTTGCTCTAATTAATTGAGCTTTGTTTCTCACAGTTTGGTAAGGATTGTTTGAGAAACAGCACAAGCTGGAGTTACCTTGAAGTCACCAGAGAGAAACGAGAGGCTACAAAGGCAACTGTCCTGCTTCTCTTCTTTGGAAACTGCTTTTTAATTCAAAACTGATGCACTGGACAGTCACAGCCTTGAAGCTCCTAACTACAAATAAGGATGGAAGAGCTTTTTTCTTTCCACAACCAGCTTATCAACTAATCATGCTAATTTATTTTTTTCCCCCCTCAGATTAACTCTGTCTACAGTTTTAGTGGTTGTCTCAGCAATTTACAGCTGAATGGAAGATCAATTACTTCAGCTTCACAGACATTTAGTGTAACTCCTTGCTTTGAAGGCCCATCAGAAGCAGGAACATACTTTTCATCAGAAGGAGGATATGTTGTCCTTGGTAATACACTACTAAACAAATGTATCCCATAATAAGACTGCAGTATTCACTGTGCTTCAGAATGACATATTTCACTAAAGGGTGTTGTACCTTCTGAGATCATAAACTGTAAGGATTAGATATAGATCATTATTGTGGCAAGCAGCTGTTGTTGAAAGGTCACAATGCACCATGAAACTTAACAAGATGTTAGATAAATATATCTCCGTGTGTGCATTTCAAATAATTAGACAAATTTCACAAGGGAACAGATTATAATACAGTAAAAATCATCATAGACATATAGAAGTCAACGTGGCTAAGACTAAGTACACCCACAGATGGTCATCCCTTAGGTTTTTTAATTAATAAAACAACATGTAACTCAAAAGCCCAAAGGCTTGGCTTTCTGCATGTCTTCACAATGAACAGTGTGACAGAACACAGCTTTTCTGTCATTTAGGCCCTGCTGTGTTCCAGGAAGTGCTTTATGAGGGGTTTTTTTGATCACACAGGCTCTGATCTGAACAGGAAAGGAAACTGCACAACCCTATTTATTGGCAATACCAAGAAGAATTAGACAGTGTTTCTAATTTGTTCCCTGGCCTGCCACCAGATTGAAAAAGGGAGTTTCTTCCAGTGAATCATCAAAGCCCAAGTGAACTCCCACTCACTCTATAAAGACTGCCAAATGTCTAGCAAATTGCACAATAAGAAACTGCCCCAAAACGCAGATAATTTCCTTTCTGCTGTCCATTTCATTTTAAACAAAATTATTATATTTTTTAAATAATGAGATCAAATAAAGAAACCTTTATTAATACTCCAAGCAAGTATAATCAAAACCAAAGTTGAAAGAGGTCATTAATGATACACCATGCCATCTCTTAAGGATGTGTACTGGCACTTGTTTGAATAGTTTTAGACAGGACAAGTAAGATCCACCCTGGGCTTTGAATTTCTGTTTTGAATTTGAATAAATGTCCAACTTCACCACTAACTCAATACAAAAAGAACGTCTTTCTTTTTACCTCACAGATGAATCCTTCAGTTTGGGACTGAAATTTGAAGTTGTTTTTGAAATACGTCCCCGAAGCAGCTCGGGAATTCTACTGCATGGTCACAGTGTGAATGGAGAGTACCTGAACATGCACATGAGAAATGGACAGGTACAGTGAATTTCACATTTCCTCAACTGCTTTGACTGGATCCTTTGCTGCCTACTTGGGCTCTGCTATATGCAGCTTTTGTCTTACAAATTTACCATTAATTTGACTTTTATTTCTCTCCTAGATATGTTAACTGCTTACACAAGGCAACCCAGATATTTATTTTAAAATACAAAAAAAAAAAAAAAAAAATAACAACACCTAAGACAAAACCAGATCAGTTTACTGATACCAACTATAAATATTTAATGAGCAGTTGAAAAGAAGCAAAAGCACCAACTCTTTGGTGCTGCTCTTTCATCCACACATTAAAAATGTATAAAAGCTACAAGTAACTGTTGATGAATTTTGATTTCTTGTTTGTTAAAAGAGAAGTCTGACTTGCACTCAGTCTCTTCCTCCTTTTAACATATATGTGTGTGACAGGGAAAGTGAGAGGGAGAGTTCTGATTGTCTGTTGATCTGCATTCTAGAGCCTCTGGATTTTTGTAAGGTTGACAACCGAAAGAGAGAGGTTTGAAATGAACTGACCATAGAATCATATAATGTTAGTTAGGGGTTGGAAGGGACCTCTGGAGATCATCGAGTCCAACCCTCCTCCCAGAGCAGAGTCACCCAGGGCAGGTCACACAGGAACAGATCCAGGTGGGTTCTGAAAGCCTCCAGAGAAGGAGACTCCACAACCTCTCTGGGCAGCCTGGGCCAGGCTCCGTCTCCCTCACAGTAAAAAAGTTTCTCCTTATGTTGAGGTGGAACATCTGATGTTCTAGCTTACAACCATTATCCCTCGTCCTATTACTGGGCATCATATACTTGTTGCTGTTGCTATTTTTTGATTAAATTAATCTCAAACCTAGACCCCTTCATGCTATGCATTGCACACATACAGTAGTAAGTTGCAGTCCAAGTGGACAAAACAAGCAAAAGGTTTAGAGCAGGGGAAATATTCATTTATGTATTTATTTATTTTCAGAAAAGAAACTCAGGGCATAGTCAGGAGACTAAGCAGTGTGGATATTCTTTAACCACTGCAATGCACTACCCAGTACCTAACTGGGTCAACCAAACAGGAAGGGTATTTAAGTGAGATTGGCTGTATGTACCTCAGCTGGAAATGCAACACCTGAGCAAACATGCTGCCACCTCTCTTACAAGAAGAGGAACCTACAGTAGAGTGACCGAGTGGACAGTTTAACATGGTGATTCATCCTATCCTAAAGCAGGTATCTATCTAATATAGATGTCTGCATAAGCTGCCATTCAGAGAACCTATTTTTCTATTTTGACTATAGAGAGAACAACGGGTGCCTCATCTAGGCACATAACTTTTGACAGCTGATTAGGTAAGATAAAGCCCATTCTTACAGATGCAGCTAGTCCTTAGTGAATGAACAAAGAACTTCTTAAAGCACATTGCCTTGGTGTGCATCATGCCACACTTAAAAGGCTGCATTTATATACAACTTGTCCAGCCTAGTACTTCCTTTAAGATCTAACGGAAGGTTTGCATGTCCAGAAACTTGTCTGGTTTTCCAACCCTTTCAGCTGACCTAACAAAAGATACTGCCTCACTTCAAAACCTCACTTCAAACCTCATTCCCTGTACAATGCATACACAATTCACAAACAAAATTCACCCTTGAAAAGCAGCTCTTGCTCTGCTTGTCACTGCAGCGGGTATAGCAGTTACCTTCTAGGTAAGCATCTCTGGTTTTTACCATTAATTATCTGCCAAAGAGCTGTTTTGTGAAAACATTTTTGCTGGACAGATAAGAACAATCAGCACCTTTAATTCATTTTTTAAATGTATCCATCTTTCTCTATCAGTGCAGTTTGTCTGGGTGATTTATTAAGGAGCCACTTTCTCTCATGATTCTGTATTTGCATTAATCACTCCTATAGATTTTGTCCAAGGGTGAATAGAAGAGAACATGAGGATCATTTTACTTTTGTTTGTCTGCTGTTCTTGTGGAAAAACAAAACAAAACAAAAAAATCATAAATTAAAGTTTCTTAGTTGCAACTACATTGAAATAGAAACCCTCTAAAATTAAATATATGGTTGTTTCCTTGCAACATTTTCAGTCAACAAGGTGTGAGCATTATCAGGGACAACACAGGCATTAGAAAAGCCTGAGTGGCTGGACTCGGTGTTTGGAGTTCTCCAGCAATCACTACTGGGAATCATGTGCCCTGCAATAGGGACAAGACACCACTCTGCTGCAGCTCTACCATTTCCATGCAGAAAGATGCTAAACCACATAACTAAAGCAGAGGTGCAAAATTCAGAATTAGGTTCACTTTCTAGCTCTGCCAGAGATTTGCTGGTAAGCTTGAACAAGTAACTTAAAAGACATTCTTATGTTCCCTATCTGTTTCTTTCTCACATCTTGTCTGTTTATACTTGAGTTTTTCATGACTGTTTTCTTTATGCAATGGCTACCAAGATGCCAAAACATCATCTGATGCCTCTAAATACTAATTTACCACACAGAAAATTATACAGTAGCAGTACTAGAAAATTTGATTTAAATTAGCTGCTATTTTTTAATCTTTTTTTTTTTAAACTCTTCCTTGATTTCAAATTGGAAATGCTTCAGACCTGTTGGATCTAAAAAAACCCCCAACCAACAACCCACCCCTGTATTTCTGAATTAGAAAGGTGCTTTAATTTTAAAGCACATCATGAAAACCTGTTTTTCTTTCACTTACATACTAGACATGTTTTGAGTGGAGAATACAGCATTATTACAATAGAAGTAAAAAAAAAGACAACAGGAGGGTGTTTACAGTGACAACTACATTATTTTTCCCCAGGTTACTGTGAAACTGAATAATGGAATCAGGGATTTTTCAACTTCAGTGACACTGAAACAGAGTCTCTGCGATGGCAGGTGGCACCGAATTGCAGGTCAGTGAAACACCATCATCCCCTAAGTGAGGTGACAGAGCCCAGTCACTCCTCCCAAGATACCCATCTCCATGGACTAGTGCACTGGAAATAGGGTCATCTTTTCAGTTCTTTCTTTTCACCTGTCAAGACACAAGTTTGCAGGAAAGACACGGTTGTATTTGCCTCTCAGATACTGGAATCGTAGAGCTTTCTGGGAGGAGAAGCAGAAATTGCTATGAAGAACAAACAAAGATGAAAGCTCCTTGTCCAAAGAACACAGGGCAGCCTAGCTGAAATGCTGGTGACCTTTCCTGAGTCATATACTGGATGATATTCTTCCTTTCCCAATTAGAGATTAAGTAAATTGGTAGTGTAGTAGGCACAAGTATATGCTGCTCCTAAAGGTCAAATAACAGAACAGCCTCACACAGAGAGATGTCTACAGCCAGGATTTTGTCTCTGTACCAGTCAGTCATCCTTCTTTCCTGGGTTCCAACGTCAAAAAGTACTTCTAAATCTCAGGTACTTTGAACTCCCTTACCTTCCTGTTCAGATGCTGACGTGGGATGTGTTCCCATGTCCCATCCAGAACAGATATGAGTGTGTACCCTTTCCCATGCATTCTGGTTTCCTTCTGAAGGAAACCCAGGCACACAATCAAGGAGGAAACCTCACTGAATCCCCTATTTGGAATGATGCCGAAGTTTTTGTAAGCTACATGCTTATGCTCATGCCCTGCAGCCTAGAGAGAGCTGCCAGCAGTCAAGAGCCCCACTCAAAAGCACCCTCACCCCCACACCGTATCTTCCACTGGCCCTGCTCTGTGCCAGAATCTGCCCACACACTGTCGCCGATGGCTCGCACACAATCTAACAAACACTAAATCAAAACCACTCAGCTGAAACAGGTAACTCCTGTCAGTCATAGAAAACTCACATGCAACTTTTTATGATCTTCTTGATCCCCGTTCCTTCTCCTTTCAGTTATTCGAGATGCTAACGTGGTGCAGCTCGATGTCGACTCTGAAGTCAACCATGTGGTAGGACCATTAAATCCCAAGGCAACTGACCACAGGGAGCCAGTGTTTATTGGAGGTGTGCCAGGTAAGATTTTGGCAGCTTTGTGCTACATTATTCTCAAATTTCAACACAGTTTCCAGAGAAAACACAGAGATTTAGTTTTCATTTCCAAAAAGTAAAAAACATGTCCCATGTGAACAACCTGGCAAAATTCAAAGGATTGAGAGCTGATCAGAAATGTTCTCAAAGAACAAAAACAAGCAAACAAAAAAAAGCGCTGCTTCATTGAAATTAAAACATTTAAAGTTGCTGGAAGGTCAGGTATGGACTCATTAGAGAAGTCAGCCAGGTAGGAAAAAAAAAAATAGCTTTTTTTTCTAATTTACTTTCCTGTATGGGCTTACTGGATTTTAAGAAGTCGTTTATTTATCTAAGGAATTGGAAACTGACTGTCACTGCAACTGGAGTCTCAAGCTTTTGTTGCTGGTAGGCTTCTTTCCTCTTCCTCAAGCAATGGTGTCTTTGAACACAAGACAAAACACGAAGATTCTTTTTCTGACTAGTGATTTCTATTGCACAGATGCCTGCTAATGTGAATTTGTGACTCACAGACCATCTGTGTAGCGTGGGCCAAGATTACTACATTTACTTCTCTCATTCAACAGACAGAGCTACTCTGTTGAGCTTCATATATAAACTGTAATCAACACGACGTGATTCAATTTTTAAGTCATCTCCTGTACATTTCTCACTGAAAACATGCAGCATTATTTCTCTGTGCCTTGCATGTCAATCATGAGCAGCTATAACTACAAAATTTATTACATTGCTTATCTTGGATTAATGGCTGGAGTGCATGATGTTCTTATCCACCCCACACTACCAGGAGGAAAAATGAGCCTGAAGGGAATAATAAAATCTATGCGCAGATGCCTGATCACTCTTTAAATCCAAACTGGAGTTTTAGTAGGACAGAACTCTTCCCAGAAAGCTAATATAAAGTGGTAATTGCAAATACTATTCTGCTTCATAATAGAGCCTTCTATATCTACGTTAGGTACAGAATACTAAAGCAATGTTCATGCATTGGCTCTATAATGTTATTATCACCCTGGAACAGAAAAATCTTACAAAGAACTTCAGAAGAATAAGCAAGATATAATGCTAACTAATACCATAGAAATATAGTAAACTAAATGCAAACAAATCAGACACAGATGACAATCCACGTCATGTTAAAAGTAATTACAAACATGCACCCTGGCATTCATCTAGTCTGTTAGTGAAAAGAAAATGTAGCTGCCAAAAAATGCCAGATTGGGCCTCTATTGACTACGCAGTATCAGGAGTTTTACATGAATGTCCCTAAGTCCCCATGCTTATTCTAATGGCTTCTAGGACACTGGTCATAGGCCAGACATTTTAGAAGACCCACAGAAGACTCAGCAGAACTGCACTTAGTAGCAAACTGAAAAGATTCTGCCAGCAAACTGATTGATTGGGTCATGATGAGCTCTTAACTTTTTTCTTGTTTTAAATCTGCTCCTTCCAGAGTCTCTGCTAACATCCAGCCTGACTACACGCAACTCCTTCATTGGCTGCATTCGTAACTTCATGATTGATGAAAAACCAGTGAGTTTTAGTAAAGCAGCTTTGGTTAGTGGTGCTGTAAGCATCAATACCTGTCCAGCAGCTTGACAGTGCATCGTGCCAACCCTGAACACTTCCTTAGACCACAGGAAAAGAAACAGAACAAAAGAAACCGTGTTCACCAGGGGAAGAAGAACAAAAATACCAAGGATCCATCTACAGAGAGCAGTATGTTTAAGGGTCACTTCTAATGTTTATGTGCAAACAAATATCCCTGAAGAATAAAGGGCTGTTGCTTCTGCACTTCTCTTACTATACCACAAGAGTGAGCTTTACCATTTCTTATAGCAGACGTGAAATCGTGGGATTATAGCAGAGATGAAAAGATGTTACTTTCAAGATAGATCCTCTACATCATTTCATTCCGTACCTTAGGCCACCTTTTGTTTCACAGGAAAAGATCTGCTAATGAACACTAAAGAATAAAGGTAGATAATAGACTTACATCACAAATAACTGTGTTCAAAATTGTATTATTATTTTCCATTCAACTCATGTATAGATTCCTCAATTAAAACGGGGGGCAGAAAGCATAGCAATTATGTAAACTTAACAAACAATGAAAGAGTAAATTTTTTATTCCACTTCTAGACTTCAAGGATATGTATTAGCACAACATGAAGATAGGATGTGTATCTTTTAAGACAGATACTTTCTATAACTGATCATTTACCTGAACTAGGTAATCTTAGAGCAATACTTGCCTTACATAGGAAGAGAGAGGAAAGAAAAAAATTCAAAACCTCCTATTTTTCCTCTAAATTTTTAGATGCACTTACATACAAAACCAGCACTAAATCCACAATCTCATTGTGACCTCATGTGCACTAATATAACACAAGTAAACACAAAGTGTAGGAAGTAGAATCATAGTCAACAGTTTCAGGCAAATCCCTTACCACATAAAGTCACTCCCTTGGGAGACTGCTGCAGGACTTCAGTTTACAGCAATAATCCTCAAACTAGAAATATGTTCCTGTGGATTGTATCCTGGAAGATACACTGCTGTAGAGTAACTGAGGGTGAAACAGGGCGATGTAAACGGAAGGCAAAGGGCCACAAATCTGAGCTATGTTAAAATTAGAGAAGGCAGATGGATGTTAATACCAGGCTTTAGCTCAAGTAGGCTTGAAGAGGAAACAGATACAAGTCACCTGCAAAACTCCAGTCCACTGTTCATACTTCAGCAGTGAGCAGTAAGAGTGAGCACCCCTCTGCAGTCTTCCTGAATCAAGCACATCATGTGTCCCCAAATCCAGCTGCCTTCCTTCATATGCCATCTTTGTCTTGGATACCAAAACCAGCACGCCTGCTCAACTCCTTCCTGCTCCCAGATACTACACAGACTCTGAATGGAAAACATTTAGGGCTTTTGGTTTAGGATTTTTTATTATTATTATTTGGGTTGAGAAGGAATGTCTTCAGATCAGTGAGCTGGGTTCCCAGTGGGTACCAGTAGCCATGCATGGTGTCAGGGCTGTGTAGCTGGCAGCAGGGGTAAAAAATGAAGTCTCTCTCCCTCCGGTGGCAGCAAACTGTTAGACTGGCTTAATTAATCTCATTACATAACAACCTGAGCTAAGCTTTTCCAGGCCCTGGTCTCCAGGTGATTGTCCCCCCTGTACTCGGCACTGGGGAGGCCTCACCTTGAATACTGTGTCCAGTTCTGGGCACCTCAGTACAAGAGAGATGTGGAGGTGCTGGAGCAGGGCCAGAGGAGGCAACAAAGCTGGTCAAGGGACTGGAGAATAGATCATATGAGGACTGTTTGAAGAAGCTGGGTCTGTTTAGCATGAGGAAGAGGAGGCTGAGGGGAGACCTCCTCACTCTCTACAACTCCCTGACAGGACATTGTAGAGAGGTTGGTGCTGGTCTCTTCTCTCGGGTACTTAGTGACAGAACCAGAGGGAATGGCTTCAAGCTGAAACAAGGTAGGCTTAGACTGGACACTAGGAAAAAATCCGTCCTGGAAAGAGTGGTGAGATATTGGAAGAGGCTGCCCAGGGAGGGGGTTGAGTCGCCATCCCTGGAGGTGTTCAAGCATCGCTCAGATGTAGTGCTGGGGGATATGGTCTAGGGGTGAACGTGTAGAGTAGGGTGAATGGTTGGACACGAGGATCCCAAGGGGCTTTTCCAACTGAAATGATTCTGTGATTGCTGGAGAGAAAAGAACAGCAGATTCCCTGCTTAGATTTGTTCATTACGAGGATTACTAAAAGTCCTTTCAAGGTTGTCTGCAGCTGCTAAGTGGAGATAGCCAGGAATAGCATATGCCTGGTCCCCCTAAAAACATGACAGTTTAGTGAATGCTGGTATTAAGTGGAGCACTGTATGCTAACTGGTACACACATACTCACAACGTTTTCCTGTCTTACACCTGCTTCAAACTAAAGCATAATTTCTCATATCCACATCCAAGCTCTGTGAATAAGCAACATTTTTCTTAGCCATATTTGCTGCGATGAGATTTGGTTTGTTCAGTGGATTTACATTTAAGAATTACTTTTCTGATTAATCAGTCCTTTGCATACTTTATATATGGAAAACTAAAAATACAGTAAAATAGTATGTGAATAAAAACCACATTAAAATTCATAAACTGCTACCACTCAATTTACTTCTCTTTACTATATCTCACCAACTAATCAAACACAGCAGTATTTGTGGAGGATATCTCCCTCAATTTTCCTTTCTAGGCCTCAGATATGCAGGCTATCCCTCTGCAGAACAAGGTTTTCAAAGAAAAACTACTACAAACCAGAGGACACTTGCAGACTCAAAAGAGAGCAGAGAATAATGCAAATTACCCTGCCCCCAACATCCACATAGACCTTAAAATTACTATTCCATATGCACCAAAGAAAGTCTGTATGTGATGCATTACATTACACACACCACCTCCACATTCATTTCAAAGCTTCTGGTGTTTAAGAGAATGAAACTGCCTAAGCAGAAATCTTCTCAGAATTCAATTTCTCTTCTGTATCTACCTTAAAAATTATACCTGCAAAGTACAAAACTTCTAAGTTCTGAGGTATATTGTCAGACTGTCCATTTGCATTTTCAATATGAAAATAACTATCTCAATTCTGCAGAAAGCTTACAAGAAAAATGAGCACTGACCCTAAGGAGATTATAACTTTTCTCTGCCACCTTCAAGGTTTTAATAAGTGTTGTTATAGCCATTACCTAAAACTGGGCTACATCCACACTGTTATCATATCACAGAATATTTGACGTTTGCATGGCTATATAAGAAAGAATCCAATTTCAAGTTGAAATATTGAACAGTTTCAAAATAGAGTATTTAATTAAAATCTCTGGCCCTTCTACCTCTTATTTCTGAAGATCTGTAGAGATTTCCCACAGCTAAAGGTTCTTATCAATGCTTCCTTCTCCTCAAGGGTCAAGACTATGGGCAGCAGCCTGAAAAGGAAAATGAAAGATAAAGGGTTACACATCTGACAAGAATTCCCCAAAAGCCAACAATTTTAAGAAAAAACAAAACAAAACAAAACAAAACCAAAACACCTCAAAAAAACCCAACAACACTTTGTATGTGAACTAAGCCCTGATATAAATCAAGGAACAACATTCATTCCAAGTTATTTGTTCCAATTCCAATGTATTCTCCCAATAGCAACATGTGGCCTAAATAGTCAATGGCTGTCATTAAAAAGATGCTGAAAGCACAGCACATATATTTAACTTGTGATGTACATTTGGCTCATGTTATGGTTAGGATTTAAGGGTTCTTCTCAGATGTACAGTGGTCCATGTCAACTCATTTCCTCTCAATAACACAATAAGCTATTCTTACAATTCAATTATTCGTGTTCCAAAGCTGTGGAACACTATTGCTGTAGAACATCAACACCAAAAGAAGCTGCTGAGAAAATAATGGTAAGAAACAACATTAGCATAAGACTGTTGATTAAATGTTTGACACATACAAAGAGTCTCTGACAGGACCTGACTAGATTCATACATTTCTACTATGCTAGATGAAACAGAACTTCAGCTACAACAAAACAAAGTCAGAGAGGGATTATTTTTTTCACATAATTGAGCTGCTTGTTTCATTAAATGTCTGAGCACATGCATCAAGCCAAACTGGTTATTACACATCCACTTCCTGCCCTTGGACCTGCTCTGGAAGCTAAAAGATATTCCCACAAGAATACAAATCTCAATTGCATCTCTGGTGCAGTGTTTCCAAACTCAGTGAGAATAATCACTTTACATTTGCTGTCACAGACCTCTTAATACCATACTGGAAGCCAAAGAACAGAGGTTCTCACTGCAATCCCAGGTTAAATAGAGCCAATCCCAGTAAGATGAATCTTGATGGGACACAGAACACAAAAAACTATGGCTAAGTGATAGAACAAGTAGAAAGTGCAGCGAACTACACAAGAAGAAAGCAAGCCAGATACAGGAATACAAAGAGATTTCTGTAAACTTTAAGCTTCAGAACGTTTACAAGCAATGTTGTGCTGCATTTAGCCTGAGCAAGGCCAGAAGGACAAGCGAAGGGAAAACTTTAGGGACTTGACAGTAAACAAGTTTAGAAACGTTTGGACAGTTCAGGTAACAAAATTAAGCCATAGGTTGGTTACATCTAGTCTGTCCAGAGAGAGATGAGAAATTACTATCTGCTTTCCTGATTAATATTCATGTAGTTCTAGAATGGTGATTAGTTTATAAAAGAAGTATTTTAGTATTTGAGGCAGTATTACTCCATTCATGAGTTCATTTCCACCTGACTATAACACTGAAGCCATTGGTCCTTTGCAACTTCAAATGTAAAGCTTGAGTAAGCTTGGGCCACTCATTATTTTTTTCTTCATAACAATACAAATTCCCAGTAGATGGCTTCTTCTCTTTCAATTAAATTTTAAAAGTTAGTATTGACATGTGTTACTTATGCATAACGCATTATTATATTGTATTTGTTGAAATACATACTTAATTTTACCAGGAAAGTTTTTTTTAAATAGTCATTTGGCTATTTTCCCAGCGACTTTTTAATTATCTCCACAGCATCCTATGCGATATCCAGGAGTCAGAGCAAATAAAGGATTAAGACACACTGAACTTTAGATTTCTATTAAGAATTTAATTTAACCAAATTTTGTTTGCACAGCAGCACTAAAAAATAATCTATTTGGGAAAAGCATACTTTGGTGGATAGTTTTAGCCATAAAATCTAACGAACCGGGCTGCGTGGAAGTACTTTTGCTCTCCCAGAGGAAGCAGAAATGCCACCTGTGTCACAAGAGAGCTTTCTGCAAGTGGCTTCTTTGCATAACACGTGGTTTTTTACATCATTTTGCAGCACAGCGATGCTGTGGAGCGGTCCCACCACACTGAGACGGTAACATCTACACTTCTCATCTCTCCTTTTTAGTGCCTAAGCTGCCACGTGGAACACGTAGACAAAAGCACCTCCTAATTGCACTGTGGACAATTATCTGCACAAGAAATATGAAACTGAGCTTAAAGGAAAATGTCATTTGCAAGCCTGATGGGAGGGTACGTCATTAAAGCATTTCCACACGACCACTTTTTAATTTAATTTTCAATTTGTATTTTTCTATTATTTGGCACATCTCACACCATCACTCCGAGTAACGTATTTGGGGAAAAACAAAGCATGTTCTCGTGCATTTTTAGCCATCAAAGGGATGGAAATGTATGGAAATATTTCTGTTCTCCCATAGAAAGGCTTCATTTTAGATCTTTGCCACGTCTCCTGTATTTGGGCTCCAGCAGAGACCTTGTAGCCCCTCCTGACAGGATCAATCTCAAGACTTCACCGAGTTTCTGAGTACCTCGTGTCCACGTCCACTGTTCCCGCACTGCCTCCCTCTGCTCGCACTTACTCTTAACTCCAAACCCCGAAGCATTCGCGGCCATCAAGAGCAACACCCAAAGGCCTCTAACTCTCACTGGCATCCACCGGGAGCCGCTGGCCTCAGGCGACCCTACGCGCCCGACGGGGACACGCCCCTCCCCCCCCGGATCATTCCACTCGCGACGGGTAGACGGTGAGCGAGGCCCACGGATGGCCCGTTCCACGGCAGAAGAAGGGGTGGAGCGCTGCTGGAAAAGCCCACCCACCTCCACGTCCCCCGCCTCCGCCGCGGCCGTTAAGGGGGAGCGGCTTCCGGGCGCCGAGTTCGAAAGAGGAGGCCGCGGCCGCTCGCTCCGCCATGACCCAGTCGGTGGTGGTGCAGGGTAAGGGGTTATGGCGCCTAGAGCTTACACTTCCCTCCCGCCCGCTTATTCCCGTGCCTGACACGCGTCTCTCCCCTTTGCAGTAGGCCAGTGCGGGAACCAGGTGGGCTGCCGCTTCTGGGACCTGGCGCTGCGGGAGCACGCCGCGGTCAACAAGGTAACGGCGCCGCTTCCCCGCTCTGGCCTCTGGCCGGTGCTGGCCTGAGGGGGCCGGCGCGACGCTTGGGCCCAGCCGCCTTCTGCACTCGCCACGGGGAGGCCTCGGTGGTCCTCGCTTCGCTCAATGCTCGTTACCGTGACTGCAAAGCCGTGTGTTTACCTGATTAAACTCAGGCTGCTTCCCTGCGAGCAAACCTATCCCCAGGTTTTTCTGCCGTTGAACCGATAATCGCTAGATCAGCTTTTCTAGTCTTTCCACTTTGAAAAGCCCAGGATGGTTCCCTGCAGGCAGACCTTACAAGGATTGAGGCAGTTAGTGAAAAGAGAAACTTGTTAAAAGCGGGCTCTTTGCCGCTGGCAGTAAAGCAGAAAAAGCAATCCGCCAAAGCCCCCCTTTGTTTTTCATATTAGCCCATGCTGTGCAGGGACTTACTGTACAGTTACGCTGACCAAACAGCACTTTAAAAGGGGCATAGGATTGTACTGAATACCTTGAACAAAATACTAGTTCCTGGTAAACGCGTTAACAGACAAAGATGAACATTCCTTCTCAATGCCTTCTGTTGGAGCAGCTGTAAAAAGGCAACAGATGAAGTTCATGTGCATTTGTAGAGCCTCTTGGGTTTAGTGTTGTAGGGAACAGTGACTTCCAAATTCTGCTTCATCAGCTCTGTAGGGAGAGGGTGAGCAGTCTGTCAAATTATAATGCTGGGGTCTCTTCAGCTTTGTGTTGGGGTGAGTAATTTCCACGCCACCCCTCAGCAGGGAGTTTAGGAATAACTGATAAGAGTAGGATGTGCTTTCTTTTTCTGCAGAACTTGAATTGGACATTGGTATGAGCATGGAGCTTGTGATGAACTGAGTGTTACATCAGTGATGAACTCAGCTAAACAGCAGCTATTTAATTGAATTGCACTGGGTTCTTCAGTAAAATCCTAAATCTCTAGAAACTAAGGAAGAGTAGTTGTTTAAACTTACGCTGAAGAAATAACTTCCTAGTCCCATCCTCCTGTCAGCTTTTAGTATCAAGCTGATGCTTCAATGAAATGTTCTTTTTAGAGCTGACTGGAGCTAGGTGGATTCAGCATAGATATTCACTCTGCCTTGAGTGAGGAGGTTTGGCAGGTGCCCTTCAGAGATCCCCTCCAATTTAAATTATGCTGTGACAAAGCCCTGAGAATTTCTGACATTCCACATCATCTGATCTTGTGTTGTTTCCTTTTAGAAAGGAATATATGACGAAGCATTAAGCAGTTTCTTCAGGAATGTAGATACAAGGTAAGTCTTATAAAGCAGCTCATGAGCTTAACACAGCAGATCAACAATTCTATCTTCTCTTTACCTAAGTTGCAGCTTTCTTTGGTTTAGGTCATACTTAATTTGTGCTAGAAAGAGATTTTGCCTTTTTTTCTGTGTTCTCAAAACACTATTTTTACCTTTACATTTTAACTATACTTCAGTAGTTAAAGGCATTGAAAGCTTTTGGGTTTTTTCCTTTCCTTCTGTCCCAAAAAAGGGTAGTCAGAATTCAATAGCTTTTGCCTTGGTGAATCATGATCAGACTGCAAGCCCCCTGAATACCAACTTAGCAATGTTTCTTGAAGAGTTGTGAGAAGAATTTTATATAAAATAGTCAGAAAAGATCATGTCAGTTGTAAAATCCCTTTTATCTGACTAGTTTGTTACACAAAGAGTGGTGGCTATCTCTCAAGAGCATTCAGTCATCTCTTATCTAGCCAGTTACAAAAAAATCCTTATATTTTGCAAGAATAAAACAGCTGTAGACTTGGATATTGCTGTTGCATTTTAATTCCTTAAAAAACATTTGACCAGCCTCTGTTACCTTCTGTCACATGGTAAAGCTGCAGTACAGGAAGTTAGCTAAAATGGCATTGTAATAATAATTGTTTTAAGTTTTACCTCTTTGAAAGAACAGAAAAGTGCACTGGAGTTTATAATTGCTGTTCCTTGTGGACATATCCTAGATTTCTTTTTTTTTTTTACCAAGATAATTTGGTTGTAAACAGTCTCTACATTTCTAGTGATGAAGCCACCAAATTTATAATTGACAGGTTGGCTGCAATAGAAACATCTGTTTCTCTTTGTAAAGAGGAAGGACTTCCCTCACTTAGTACTGTAGAATTTTTAGGGAAGATTCCCCTACCCACAAAACAGAAGAATGATTATTCAAATCTCATCTTTTCCAGGAGCTATTCGTTTTCCTGTTGAAATAATTCCCACTTTTAACTGTCATCTTGAACCGTAATTCAGTTAGGGAGAGTAATTTCAAACTCTGTTGCTCAGGCTGTAAGGTTTTGGAGTCTTGTTATTGTTGGAGGGTTTGGTTTAGTTTTATCAGAAAGACCTAGTTCTCCTCCCAGGTCATTGCAAGCATAAAACCATATGTCATAAAAGCAACAAACTTCAGTCTAATCAAAATAATTGGTGGGTTATCCTGTCAGAAACAGTGATGAACAGCTCTGTGGCAGAAACAGACTATTTTTTTCCTGTTATGTTGACTGTGTAATATTGGAAATGTGCTTGTGCATGTGTGTGGTTTTTATATGCAGAAATGCATGTCTTAAGCCCAGAGGATTCTAGGAAATGTGAGGACTTTTTTCAGCAATTCAATCAAAGTGATTGAAAGCATGAGCTGGTATGAAAGACTACAAAGACAATAGTTAGAAAAAGAAGTGTTGATTTGGGTTGTTTTGGGTTGTTTTGGGTTGTTGGGGTTTTTTTCCCTCTGAGTTTTGCTAGTCTTTGAAGAGAAATAAAACTTCTTTAGCTGGATTTACTGGTGCTCTGCTGGACTCATAGGGAGCTGTGTAGGCCAGAGGAATCACATGAGTACTGGAGGTTACTGTGAGCTGATCAGCGAATGACAAGTGTCTGAAGAGCTTCTCTGAGAGGCTGGAAGCTCCTTGAGAAATCCAGTTCAGTCCCATATTCTCTTCCTCTCCTTCCTGATGGAACTGAGCATGGTCAGAACATTTGGTGCTGTAGCAAATTCCAGCTGATGTTTTTGGAATATTATTGTGGTTTAATATAAAACAGTCTAAGAGATACTTTAAATTTAAAGCTTGACCAGTCCATAAAATAATTCAATGAATAACTAAATGAATGAAAAATTACATTAATCTTCTAGTATCCCTGCCTTTTCCCCCTGCCCTGAATATGATTTGACCAGCCATAGTAATTTAGCCTTGAGCACCAGCATTCATTGTGGAGAGAATGTGTTTGTACCCAAGGCATAGTCCCCTAGGTTGGCTCAATACAACCAATCCTGGAAAAAAACCCCACAAAATTAAGCTATGCCAGCCCAGCATGGGTTCTGAACTGGCAAATCTTAATGGTAAAGTCAAGCACAGTGCTGTGCTAGTGCAGTTAGACAGCTTGCACACCTTGAGCAGTAGTACAGTGCTGCACTGCCCCGGTGAAAAGCGAGGGCTGCTGTTTGGTGCGCTGCATTCCGCTCTCGAGGCAGATACACCCCATGCTGGATACAAGAGAATTCTTTCAAGTTTTGGCAATACTCGTAGGATTACCGCAGCGTAGAGGCCTTATCTCAGAGTAAACTTCCAATGCTTATCTTCTCAGCTTCCTGAAGTACCATTTAGGATGTTTCTGACTGAGATTGTGCTGTAATCGCATTACTTTAAGGACTTAGGAGGACTTTCTCAGCAGCATGTTCAGGGTGTTTGTTTGTTTACATTTTAACAATCATCTGAAAATCAAAGAGTAAGGAAGGAATTTTATTCTAATGTATATTGCCTTATTTTCTATTATAATTCTAAGCTTGGATTTATTTTTCTTTTATTTTTCAGAAGCGGTAGTGATGGCCATGATATTTACAAAGGAAAAATCTGCTCTTTAAAAGCACGAGTAAGGCAATCTCTAAAGGTCATTCTTTTTACATTGTATATTTACATCCAATTGTGTAGAAATTTTCCTGAGGTACTTATAATTGCATCTGGTTTTAAGTACTACCTTCAGTAGTAAAATTTAGAATGCTAATTTTTATGGTTCACTGGAGTAATGCAGCTTGCTGCTAGTCTGGTTGAGTAATTTCAGTTATCATTTTAAGAAAATTATTGCAGATAATTATCAAACAAGGTTTTATTTGAACGTTCAAAGGAGTAAGTTTCCTTGAACCACTTCAAGGCATTAAGAAGCAAGAAAACTTGAAACATTAAAATGCTTTCATTTCTTTGTTCCTAAGTATTGGGGAAAAAATATTATAAGATGTTAACAATTTATTTTTTATATAA
>JANHGN010027250.1:0-21017 GCA_024605025.1 Megaceryle maxima
CACAAGTCTCTCTCCCTTATTCCTTTTCTCTTCCCCTTTGGGGAGGGAGGGGGTTAACAGAGAGCGTCTGTTAGGTCTAAGGGGCCGCCCTGGAGTTCCAACATGTCCGGTATGGCCGCACTCATTGCTGCCATATCATTTTTATCATTTGGGATTTACTCTTTACCACTGAGAATTTTCAAAGTGCCTGTAAGTGTAGCACCTAACAAGTTACATTAGAATGTTAGGGACAAAAGTTTCATGTTGAAAATTAAAGTTTCTGAGGTCAGGCAGAGAAGAGACTGTAATTGAGAGTTATCAAGGAAATCATAAAGCGTATCATATAAAACTGGCAGAGTCAGTACTTGAGCCTTGCTGAACTGTCATGTGCATACAAATGAATAAAGAATAAATCTTCCCAGCCACTGCATCAGGGTTAGAGGTTGGAAGAATTTGTTGCTCCTAAAAACATTTGTATGTTTCTTTAATTACCACAATATACTATGAAAGTACAAAGAGGCACAAGCTATGGACTTCTAATTTATATAAGTAATTTATTCTGAAACATTAAAGTTCTTTCTAGATACTACAATAATTGTGTGTATGACACCTTTGGTTGTCTAGGTACCACAAGGTGGTATATTACATGAAATCCTTACCTGGAACTAATCGTGGCCTTCAGGTATTACAAAAGTACAATTATTCCTTGAAGAAGATGATATATATGGCGAAAGGCTCAGGAATCTTTTATGATTAAGAGTGTTAAAATAATTTATGTGCAAGTAAATCTCCTCTGCCTTAAAAACTATTAAGAAAAAGATATATGCAGGAATTTTGCAAGTACTATTTTAATACCGACAGACTTCTGGAGGACTTTTTCCTTCTGGTCACAGTGCTGGAGCAATAGCTGTGAGGGTTCTTTGTTTCTGATAACATTTCTGTAGTTAATGTAGCCCTTTCCAATAGATTTGTTGCAGGCATTTTTAATGGTATAAAACATTAATTTGTAGTCCTGATTGGTTTTATAACATCAGACCTTTAAAATAGCCCTGCTTTATTATTTAGTTTTATTTATGTAGCAATATAGATATGCATCTCAATCTCCAGGCATAAGAATACTCCTAAAATGTAGCAATAATTTTCAGGCACTACTGTAGAACCTCAATACAGCAAGTTCTGGACATCAGGTCAATTTTATTTTCAATCTCCACTTCTTCTTACTGAAGAAGTATTAGCTAAAGGAGAGGTGGGCCTGCTGTAATGCTGAAGGATACTGCAGAGAAAGCAAGGGTCAATTTTCTTTAAGGGTGTGGAAGATGATAGTTTTTGACAGGTACCTTCAATTTCAGCTTTTTGCAATAAAGTGGGAAGTGTGTGCAGCATTTTACATCTCCTAAATAGATTACCCGACACAGACAGACACACACACACTTGTCAAAGCTAATGGCGTTCCTTCTGCTGAGCCTGACAAATTGCAGTCCTCAATCTAAACAAGAATAAATCTTGGCCAAATGTTGACATTTCACCCTCCTTCTGGGGCTACCTCTCCAGGGAGCAGAGAAATTTCTGTTCTTCAGCATCCTGAGCTGTAACAGTGCTATCAACCCTGCAGAACATGCTGTCCTCTTGACAGAGAAATCTTGCTCCTAACAAAACATTTTCTGTGAAGTGTACAAAACTAAAAGTGATACTACAGCATTCATTCATATTAATGTTTTGTGGTTTTGGTCTACAGTGAGCCTGGACATTTTGCTTGCCATAAGCATGTTTCAGATCAAGTATCTTAAGAGTCAATCTGAACATTACTTGTTGCCCAATTTAAGGTTTTATGTTCACAACCAACTGTATAGCCATGTGTCTACATTTAGCCCATATCTGGGGATAAACTATGGCAGCTGCTCTATACCCAGTGACCCCTCCCAGGCAAAGATGGGTAATCAGTAGGAGAGAAGACCCACAAGTTGAAATGAAAACAGATTTAGTGAAACAACCAAACTAATACCACTATAAAGTATACAAAGTTTTAGTCAGCCCAGCAAAGGTACAGTGACCACAAAAAACAGTCCTCAGGAGAAGGAAGAAAAACAAGGTCAGGACGAGCCCCCTCCCCAGCAAGCTTGACCCTTTACACTAAGCATGACTAATTATGGTATGGGAAACATAGGTCAGCTGCCATGGCTGACTTCAAACTGCTAATGGCCTCTATACCATGGCTGGCCTAGGATTCTGTCCCAGGACAGCAAGCTAGAGTATGCAGTCAGAAACACTTGGAAAAGTACAATGCATCCATAAAAAGTAAATTTTTAGTTTACCATCATGGTATAAAAATACTATATGCAGTGCTAATTATAGATATGCTTCTAGGTATATTTGCTATTTCTTGTCATTGCCCTGAAATACAGAAAAATGTTCCCAATGATCAATTACATGTATATACTCTTTAGTTTATTCAGATGTGTGTTGTACCTACTTAGCCGACATATCTACAGGAAAAAACTACATATGTGAACCCTTAGGCATCATATTCAGCTGGAGGACTGAGTATTTTAGCTGGCAGCAAAGGAAAAAGCAGTTCTCCATCAGTCGGGACCTTTTGATACCGTTAGATGGCTCTTAAGAAAAATAGAGAGGGGGTTGTAAAGCTAGCCTGTCCTGGCTCTTTCTCAAAAGTCTCCTGCAGTTTGATGATTTTCTTCAGGCTTTAGGCTTCTAGTCTTCTTGGATTGAATGAAAATCTTAGCTTTTAATGGAAAGTGTCCGTGGCTGTGGAAAAAACTGAAAATGAGAAACCTTAAAATTCATAAACTAACAGAGAAATAATGAAGAATGAAAACAGGTGTTTTCGGGGAAGGAAAGGTGGGGAACATTACATTGTTTCAAATATCTTTTTAATACTATTTATTCCATAGGTGAGAGTTTTATCCAACCTGACATTCCCAAAAAACAATGCAGTGGCTGACCAGGATTCTGAGTATATCCATAGTGAGAAAGGATTTCTGATATGTCTCATTTTTGGTATACTCCATGGTGCTGCTGAGTTGGAAATAAAGCTTCAATATAGAATGGTCCTTCACAGAAGTTATTTTGTTTTATTATTGTAACTTCATGAAAAACACAGATGAAGGAGGGAATATGGTGATTCTTAATATTTCACATATCCAAATAAGGTTTTTCTTAAAAGAAAAGAAAGATAATTTTCTATCTTTCTGTCTCCCACAAAATTAAAAAAACAGAAGTTATTAATAGCTGGAGGTAACAGCTTTACAGATAAAAAAGCTTTATTTTGACAGATGAATTTTCTCACTCCTTTACCTGTTTTCTCCCCTTTCCCACCGGTGGGGAAGGAGAGAGCCACCAGCTGTGGGGGTGCTTTGCCTGCTAGGAAGGGCCAATGCACCACAGCATTGGACACAGTGATGCAAAACAACAATAAACATAAACTGTCAGATAAAATAGGCAGCCAGTATTTGGCAGATCTAGAAAAATATAAGTATTGATTTAAAATTCTTATGGAGAACTTGGGAGAGTTGAGAATTGGTGAGGTTGGCATGTTTCAGGAGGATGAATACATTGACATTCTGATACTTGGGAAGTACAGATGCTTTAGCATCTATTCAACATCTACAACAGAATTGCTCATATATATGCTGCCTAAGAATAGCCTCCACTAGATTAGGAGCAGCCTAAGTGGCTAGAAGGAGCCTAGTTGAGGCATATGCATGTCCTTAAAACATATATCACTTATGCTCCAAGTGTCCTGAGAGCCCAAGGTTGTAGCTGTCACCCTAAAACTTAATTTTTATTTTTGGGGATATTTCAGCCCAGTGTGTCTGAAGCAATAAGAGGAATGGGTTGCAGCACATCAAGAGTTGTGTTACAGTACCATGAAGCTGAAGGGCTGATGAATGACGTAGTGGTGAGTATGACACAGAGGTACACAGGATGTACCTGAGATGCAGAGGTTTCTGATACAGTGTTGGAGGCGTGTTTAGAGAGGAGGAAGCTAAATATGGTGCAGTCATATTCATACTGAATTTCTGGAGGTTATGTCTGGCATGAACTGTCCTCAGAGCCAGGCCTGGAAGTTGTCATGGAGAGAGTTAGTTTGAATTGTCCACAACAGAGCTAAGAAATAAACAAACATTGAAATAATGTAAGAGATTAAGCTTCGAGTGCTTGAGTTCATTTTACACCCCTCTTCTTTGAATAATATAAATGTAAGCTACTTAGATTCTATAGTTACTGTTTGAAGCCAAAACTTTCTAAATTTCAACAGGAAACAGATATTGGATCTGAATTTTACATAATAAGGTGGGATTGAAGATCCAGCAGCAGTGGCCACATTAATTATAATCAATTTTCATCATTATATTTGGGTTATTAAGACATCAACCTACATGGGTCAAGAAGAATCCAGATGTTGAAGCTGGATTTTTACCAAATAGGGAACAGCTGTTATCCCACAAATCTTTGCAGTCCTCAGACATGGATTTGCTATCATTTTGTGCCATTTCTAGTCTCTCTGCACCTCATGTATTCACCCCACAATCGTATGTAAAGAACTAAGCTCTATGCTTACTTTCATTTGCCAGCACCTTGTACATAAAATATATGTATATTCATGGAGAGGAAGGGGAACCTGAATTAAGAGGTCTTCCCCGGGGCCTGCCTTGAGTTGTGCCTGTCAGCTCACATGAAGTAGGACAGCAAGACTTGAGCCTTCTGGCCTACCTGAACACCTCCTTGGACGATTTAGGGGATGACTCGGATGACTGTCAAGTGCCATGTGTTTGATTTCTGGTAAGAGCCCAGTTGCAATCCAGGACAAAATGTCTATGTTCCCCACAGAGACCAGAGGTAAAGAACAAATCCACGTATCTAGTCCAAGGCTGTAATGCCCTTTGCTCTTTTAGCAATTCCTGAAGACACCTGTCAGAGGTTACACACTTACCCAGACCAACTTGGAGCACCTTTAAGCAAGAAACCTGCCCATGTTGGCTGTTTGCAACATCAAGAGTTGCCTTGGAGCTGTGACCCAGCAATATGTTACAGACTAGATGTCTTCCTTTGCCCACAACATACAGACTTAAACAGCATGAGGCAAAGAAAGATGTTATGGTCTCTGTTTATTTTCTCCTGGGCAGTTTCTCAACCAACACAGGGGCTGTGTAAGCAAGCACAGGGAGCTAAGAGAGATTGAAATTAGAGAGATCAAGGCTTGGCAGAAGGTAGGCACATGGCCTTTGGGTGGCTTTTGCTATCTGTCTCCAAGAAGTGATCATACTAGACTCTCTCACAATGTTTCTCTGAGTTCATAGACCAGGCTAGACCCATCATGGCCTAGAAGCAGGACAGTTCTGGGAGTGTTGCAAGGGACTATGCACCAGTTCATCCCTTTGCAACACAGTGACATTGCACTCGAGAGTCTCTGCAGAAGAATTCATGTACAAATGAAGATCATCCTTGCTGCAGAGCACGTTGAGAGGGACAGTAGGAGGGAGAGACCATTGATGCTGCCTTCATCAGGCAGCCTTAGGAGATATTTTTGGTTGGATAGTTTAGATTGGATATTAGGAAAAATGTCTTCACAGAAAGAGCTGTAAGGCACTGGAACAGTCTGCCCAGGAAAGTGGTGGAGTCACTATCCCTGGAAGTATGTAAAAAACGTGTAGATGTGGTGCTTAGAGACATGGTTGTGTCACTAAATTGTGTTACTAGGTGGTGACCTGGCAGTGCTGGGTTAGCTACCTTGATCTTCAACGTCTCTTCCAACCAAAACAATTCTATGATTTAATATGTTCTTCTGGATGGGGCAGCTCTGGGAAGTGTGCTGCTGGTGTCAGGGTCCCATACAGCACCCTAAGGAGCATCACGGTCACAAGGCAGACTGTGGCTTTACATGTGATATTTTATTTTGCTACTTTCCCAGCATGTGTGAGGTGTGCTGTAAGACCTAGAGAGTCTGGACAGTCAGGAAACCTGGCCGTAAAAGCATCCCTTCAGGAATGTAGTTTTAGTGCAGCTGAGGTTGAAAAGGGACAGGATCTGCACATGTAGAGTTGGATTTCTGTAGCTTTGCTGCATAGAGCTTGAGAAGCATTAATAGCTCTTTTTTCTTTGGTTAGAATCTGCCTGCCAAGCATCTTTATTCACTAGTGATACTAAAAAGGTTGCTAGCTTCCCCAGCCCCATAGATCTCATGGATACAGTGCCACTGGTCAGATGTGTTTGATGATGGGATCTGTGTTTGTGCTTTAGAGGATCGCGTGTTTGTCCTCTATTTGTCAGGTATAATTACAAAGGTAAAAGTAAAAAAGTTTCCAGATGGAGCAGAATTGAAAGGCAGAACTGAAGCTGTGCCAGGACTGTTGGTTTAGGATTTATCTGAAGGTTAGTTTTTAGTTTCACTTTCATCTTTATTTTCACTCCCGCAAAATAGAAACTCCCTAGAATTATTCCCCTCTGTCATAGGCAAACTTGTGCTGGGGTAAAAAATTGTCAGAAATGTGGCTTTCAGCCAGACCTCACTGTGCTTATGCTGAAGCAGTCTATTCTAAGACTGCACAAACTGTTATCCACCTTTTTATTAGTGGATCAGCTTTGCTGTCATCCCATGACTCCAGTCTGCCTGGGTGCTCTGGTTGAGATGATCAAACTGAGGGCTAAGATGATCAAACTGGTCTTCACCTGAAGGATGACTCAGAAACCAGTGCATGTATTTGCATGTCTTACAGCTGAGAGTCCAGGCAGGGGTGGGTCTTTAAAGGAATTGAAACCAGCTTGTGAGAACTGAAAGTTTTAGTCTTTCCGTAGTCTTAGTGGCAGCACTCCTTCCTGACAAGACAGGGTGCTTCTGAAGCAATGTCTAAGGCTAGAGAATTGAAGAGAGACAGCAGGTACAGGATGGCTGCTGCCTCTAGTATCCCGTTTTCCTCTCAGGGTTACCTCTGGGATGTCAACAATCAAACAGAGGAGGCTGAAAAATGCCAAAAGCTGACAAAATCTGAAGAGGTGCAAAAGAGGTGAGTGTTGGTCTACCAATGACAGCAAAAGCAGTAGTAACAACGAGCCTGACTGAGGTGATATGTATATTGGGTGTCTCTTCTCCACCTTACTCGAGGTGCACACCTTCAGAGGTGGAAATACTTTACAGAGAGCTTGTGAACGGGATGGGGCACACAAGCAGCTTGTCCTTGTGCTCTCAGTGCCACCTGCGGTCAGCCTAGAGCCTACCTATGAATGATGCTTCCTATATGGGACCCATGTTGTTCTTGCAGGCTTCCTGACAGCATGGCTTACCTGTTGTGTGATAGCTGGGGCCAGTTCTGTACTTTTCATTCTGTCATGCATAGTGTTGGCTTCTTGGCATCTTTTTTTCAAAGTGAAATTTCAAAAGCAGTTCTAGTTCCCTGTTTTCTGTCTCCTAATATTTTGTCTTGGAAAGTCTAAAAATACTTCGTTTGGCTTAAAAGATGGATGCAGGCAACGTTCCAGCACTGATCTGAATGCAATCCAGGATACAGAATAGCTTCCAACAACTTCACTCTGACAAAAGCAAAGGCAAAGCTTCAGCCCTTAATTTCATTTTAGGTTTTATTGGGATCTATGTTTAGTCCACCTCTGATTTTTCAGTGACAATACTTATATAGCATGTGTAAGCTGTAGCTTTCATATATAATACAGAATAGAAACCAACAGTAGTGTGTGTGTATTTTATGTACATGTGCTCGATACATGTATACTTAGCTGACAAAAGCCAATTGTTTACAGTCTTTCTCTCCAAATGTGCTTTTTCTGAGCTGTTAGTAACAGTGCATGTAATGCTATTATTATTATGTGCTGAGTTTGCTTAGCTTTTTTTTTTTTTTCCCCTGCCTTTCAAAGCACGGTTGATGGAAACTGAAGGCTGTTTCACTTTCCTTTCCCTTCTTTCTGAGTGAAGAAGGTGGAGCCACCCTGTGAAAGAGGTGGCAGGCTGCTAATCACAAGCAGTACTCAGCAGCCTTCCATTGTAACCCATGAATGCTTGCCTACTAGGTGGTAAAGATATAGGGTGTAGTAAGAGCTGGGTATCTTTGATAGCTGTCAGCACTTTAATGACTGACTCTCAGGAGAGCAAACAATAATTCCTGAGTTATAGTCTATGTTTATTTTCTGCCACTTCCAAACATGAAAGACCCTCTGTCTTGCCTGCTCTCACATTGGCATATATCCACAGTAGAGTGAGAGCAGCCCTAGTAGTTGAAAAAGAAATATAGCACTTTTTTTTTGGGGGGGTGGGCAGGGGAGTGGAATGACAGGACACACTGTATACAGGGAGTTTTCCAACTGATATAGCTATCTTTGCCCAGATTTAGTTTGGGATACAAACCCTCTGGTATGTTAGCTAAATACTTAATCAGGTGGTTAGCCTGAGCTCCCTGCAGAATTTAAGGCTAGAGCAAATATATTCACATGGATTCTGATCAGATGATGGGATCTTCCCTAAAACTGAGTAAACTTTGGGGAAGAATAATTTAAAGCCCTGTTCCCTTTTTCACCTTTATATGAAATTTGCAGAGACAGCTGTTGTGCATCTACTGTAAGCACTGCTTAATATTTTTTGCTATGTGATGCAAATCCATAACAAAGAGTTCATTCCTAAACCTAGAAAGTAAAAATTAAAGGCTGCATTACTATGTAGTTAATGAGAAGAGGAGATGAGGGAAAGGCAGGTTCAAACAGAAACCATGTAGTATGAGTGGGAGACAAATACTTAAACAAACAAAACAAAAACAAAACAACCAACCAACCAAACAAAAAAAAACCCAACAACAAAAAAGCAAGGGATTTGCTCCCTTCCCTCAAGGAGGGGTGATGCTAGCAAACAGTTTGAAAGTGATGAAGTTGCTTAAAATGATTTTCTTAACTAACACAGTTAAAAGCAGTAGACAGTATCTGGAATACTGAAGCAGATAAGGGGAGATCTTAGTTTTTTATTTTTTTATTTTTTAATTAATTAATTTTTTTAAAGAAGAAAAGAAAAAAGCTATTTCAATCATTGGTATTATCTTTGTTCTGTTATCTCAAGTTCCGCTTCAAGAAAGATATCATTTTAGCAGTGATAAAGCTGACTCAGCCTTTTATCCATCAATCCTTTTGAACATGATCTTTAAAACTAAAATATTAGGACACCCTCAGAAAAGTCCAGGTTTTCAGGCTCTGGGATAACCAAAGGTTGAATAGAGCATTTGGAGAGCTAAAGTCATAGGGTGTTCATAGAAGAAAAAATGAACAGACTACCATTAACCTTGAAGCTTTCTGAAATATGCTTAGCAGACTGAACATGAGGGGCCCAAGTACGATACCTCTGTGCCATGGAGTGGCTCTATTCCAACTTCTATTCCAAAACAGCTGCCTATTATTTTTTGGAAACCTCTGGGATATGGTTTTGCTGCCAGCAAAGCAGGAGTTGGAGTCTCCTTTGAAGCCTCTGTGTGTTGTTTCCATGCAAACTCAGTTTCAGGCTTGCTTCAGGGCAATTGGGAGTGGGAAGACACCTCAGCAGTGTTTTAGGGTGGGATTAGGTGACCCTTCATGTAGACTGTGCAAATGAAATATGTGTAGAACGTGGCATGTTGTGGTCTCATCCACCAGTCAATATTCAAACTTGACTATTAAGAAGTACAAAGTGGGCAACTGGTATTAGAAGGTAATTTTTCTCTTGCTGTGGAAAAGCCCTTACATGATATGCCGAGGATGAGAAGTGGTAATAAAATGGTCCTAATTAAGTTAAGAAAAATACTAGTTTGACTGGAGAATTGAAATAAAATTTTGCACATTCCCCTCCAGTTATATATAAGATGTATTTTCAAGCCATGGAGAAAAAATCGCCAGGATGACAAGTGCTTGAAACTGCTTATAATAATAAGCTTGCATTTAAGTTACTTCACTTTGTCTGCTAAGTGCCATGAAATTAACTTATAGAAAGTGGATTCCCAAATTGCTGCTGTTAATGTCTATTCAGAAACAAAAGTCTGTACAGAAGAAAAGGTGGAAGAAAGTGGGGAAATTAGAGGCTGAACTATAGCTAGTGCCTGAAAAAGAAAATGCTGCCCTCATTCAGCAGTCTGTCCTTGGTGCCTTTGAAGCTGGAAAGAATAATATTGGTTCTGGCAAAATCCATTAAAAATTCAAAATTATAAAATTTGAAGATATATCATTACACAGCTGGTAACAATCCCTCATTATTTTGTGCAAAAGGAGAGCAAAGTTACTAAAATGCTTGACT
The DNA here is from genome assembly GCA_024605025.1 of Megaceryle maxima. NCBI lineage: Eukaryota > Metazoa > Chordata > Aves > Coraciiformes > Cerylidae > Megaceryle > Megaceryle maxima. Next base: position 10,250 of record JANHGN010027250.1, read on the forward strand.
TGCAAAATTGTATTCTTCAACTGCCAGAGCCAAATCCATCAGGGTTTACTTCCTTTTCCAATCTTCATCTTGCATTAAAAAAGTAATAAAAATCTATGGTGTTGTAAGACCTCTCAATCTTTTGGTGGTGGAGTATACTTAGCAGTTCTGAAAATTTTATTTTCTTTTGTGATCTGAAATTTCTTTTTAAAAACACCAAATTAGTTTGCAAAACTGGAGGCAAATGCTTAGCAAAATGCTTGTTTTGCCCACTGTCCTGCCACTGGTGGGAGTACTGGAAGGATAATTTGAATCATGGACAGTCTGTTTGGACTTGAGCTCTGCATTTGCTGCACAGGAGAAATCTCCCAACACGTAGGCAGATGTACTAATTTTTACAGCCCAGCAGGGTGATTCAGAGATGCCTAGCTTCACTGTGGTCAGTAGCCAGCCTTGTCTCCTGCTGGGTGTTTGGTGGCAGGGTCAGTGTAAGAGGATATTTGTGCAGTGAGATTTCTGTTACTACGTTCCTCATAATGCTTGGAGGGAGGAAGTCCTTCTAACTCCTGTCTTGGAAGAGCTTGATTTGCACAAGCTCTGACATGTTCCCTTGATGAGGATCTGTGGTAAGAGGATGAATAAGGAACATATGGGAGGATACTGTGTTTGGACAGACGCAATAAAAGGACAACAAATACTGTGGTGCAGAAGAAATACATTGTTGAAGAGAAAGAAGGGGCAGCAGATATTAACATGCCACTTGCTCAAGTCTTACTCTTCACGTGATAACAGCATCTGACCTGCTCAGCTCTCCAGGCATGCTGGCAAGCCTGATTCACAACACACAGCCACCTCTGCAGGGGGTAGTTTGGCTCAGCACTGGTCTTGCCAAGCCCAGTGCCCAGCCTGCCCATGTATGAATGGTCTGTGCTCCTTAGGGCTAGTGATCACCTGGTGCTCCAGCTGGCTCTGGTGCACTCACAGCATCCCTGGCACTGTACTGCGCTGACATAACTGAACTGCTTTGGAACCCAAGTACTGCATAAACAAGGCTGTATGTGACTTCCTAGACTTTGCTGGGTCTGATGTTAGTCTACCACACTGAACTCCCGTTGGTGTAGTCTGCCCATGAGTGTGTGCTGACTAATGATATTTTCAAGGAAGAAAGAAAGGTGTGCTGCAAGCTGAGTTCGGGTGGAGAGCTACCCCTCAGCTCTCTGGTTTGATCTATCACTGTGACAATTTCCTTGGACTTGAGAATATTGTTGAGGTTGTCCAAACTGGGGTGCTAGCTGAAGCACATGCTGTTCTTTCTGCTGTGTTGTTGCATGGTAAGCCCAAACCAAGCTGAATCTGAGCCCCATGTTAACTGTTGGAAATTCAGTTCTAAGTTTCACTTTTACTCTCTGAACCAAATTGTAACTTCAGAAATTTCTCTACAAGCTTGTGGATACTGGAAAACTGAGATTTGTGTGCCAACAGCAGAACTGCAGGTCTTGTGGTTTTCCTGATACTTTCCGGCTCAGACCTTCTCCTGGGCCTCTCTCTGCTGCTGTTTTCCTTCTTGCTCTTTCCCTGTGCAAGTTTGCCTCTGCACAATTTAACTCTTTGTTTTATCCCAAGGCCTCACTATGGCAAAAATGTTGGCCTTTTTAATGAAAGTTTTATCTAAACAGAGGGATGAGATACAGAAGTGAGTTACCCTGGCTTAATAAGCTTCCAGACATCAGCTGAACTGTGGTAACCAAGTGCGCTCCCAGCCTATGACAGAAACAGGACAAAATCCATGAATATAGACTTTTGATGCTAAAAAATTTTCTGCTAATGCAGTTTATTTTCTACCTCTCGTGTTAAGAGCACACACATCACTAGGATGAATCAAACAGTGTATAATGTTAAGGCCCAGTAATTCACTTTTGACTCTGAGCTGCAAGCTGGTAAGATGCTGCTGCTGATAAAGATGGAAAGCCAGAGCCCTAAGCCTGCACGCAAGGTTTGCACACCCTCCCAGAGCTCTGCTTATGGCACCGCCGGGGCACAGAGCATATTGCTCATCTGAGGTCTAGCACTGTGGCTGTCAGTTATCGTTAGCATCTGGATGTGTGCACATTGTGAAATAGGGATACCCACAGGACAGTTGTCTGCTCGCTGGGATTTGGCGTCTTGTAGCCCTCTGATTTGGCAGCTTCTGTGGTACTTAGAAGCATATGGCTGCTCCATCAGGCATGGGAGCCTTGTTGAAAACAATACTTCGTGGTGGTGTGGATCTGACTGCTCTTAAAATGGTTCCTGATAACTGAATGCAGAGTTCAGCGTAGCATATCTTTGAAGGAGATTCAACAATTGTCTTTGGCAGTTTGGGCCCTTTGCTTTTTTAAATTCAGTCTTAACATATCATTTAATGCAGTATTTCACCTATATCTTCCCTTGAGTCTTTTCTCCAGACTAAACCTGCCTAGGTCTTTTCCCCAAGTTTGAGTCATTTGTGTTGCTCTGCAATGACACTCTCCTTGGTTTCTGTCTCTTACACAGAGCACATTGCCTAGCAGAGCAAAATATTTAGCTTTCAGCTTTGTGGCATTCATGTACCAATGCACCTGCAGTATAAAACACAATGGAACTGGAAATAGTTTATAACAGCCATTACTTTTGTAGCTCTTTAAACTATTTCACACTTCATTTGGAAAGCTACCCAGTGGTATATGGCTGGAGCGGGCTTGAGGAAAAACTGAAGGGCACAGCTCTGCAAAAAATATTATTGGTGAACAACAGTTCTCATGTGTTTTTTCAATTTTAGAAATAAACTATTTTATACAAACCTGAAAGAAAGTAGAACAATGGTTTCTATGGTCTATGAGTAGAGCTACACACAGGATTCAGAATTTAAGATTATAGACATGGTGTTCTCTGTATGGCTGATCATTCAAACTGTATTTTTGCAGATTTTCTACTACTGTACTTTGTGTTTCTCCTGACTGAAATGTTTCTCTATTTATATGTGTTGTTATACAGGTATTTATCTTCCCACTACTGTGGTATTTGACGTCTATCTGTTTGAAAAATCATAGGAGGTTGCTTTTTGGTTTTATTTCAATACAGACACATTCTTTTATTGGGTTATAACTTTCTTACTCTCATTAATATCTGTTCAGCTTGTGTAATTAGTCAATAAATTCCCATTTTCTGTGGAGAAAATACACCAAAAAAACTTTCTTCAATATTAATATGATCTATAAAAGTAGAATACGATTTGTTTCTCTTTTTGGAAGAGCTATAACCTGGGAAAGATGTTCTTTCCCCCCTCCTCCAGTGACTTTTGTATGGTTATTTATAAAACAATCCTACCTCAAAGATAGGCTCAAGTCATATAACAATAAGAATCATTATTAGAGAACCTGTAAAGTTAAATTCTTTATCATCTTTTCTGGTTGTGGATTTTGAAGCATTTTGTATATTCGTATAAAGTACAAAAAGTCTGCACACTGCTGATAGCTTCAAATCTTCACATTTCTTTAATTGCTACCCAGGTAAGTAGGATAATTTTCTCCAGACTTACGGCTACTGTGGCAACTCGGAAAGTGACTGGAATATTAAACTGACAGGATGGAGTGGGTGTTATAGGCTTTACTGGATCAGAGGTTTTGTCTGAACAAAGAAATGACATGCAATATCCTGCAAACTGGCTAAAATCACAAGGTGAAAGATGGTAGTGGGGGTTTACATTAACTTTCATAGAATTATAGAATCATTTTGGTTGGAAGAGACCTTTAAGATCATCAAATCCAACTGTTAACCCAGCACTGTCAGGATCACTAAACTGTGTCCCAAAGTGCCACATCTACACATCTTTTAAAACCTCCAGGGTCAGTAACCTCAACCAGTTCCCTGTGCAGCCTGTTTCAATGCTTTACAACAATTTCTGTGAAGAATTTTTTTCTTAATATCCAACCTAAACCTCCCCTGGTGCAACTTGAGGCTGTTTCCTCTTGTCCTATTGCTTGTTACTTGGGAGAACAGACTGACCCCTGCTTCACTACAACCTTCTTTCGGGTAGCTGTGGAGAGCTATAAGGTCTCTCCTGAACCTTCTTTCTTCCAGGCTAAACCACCCCAGTTCCCTCAGTTGTTTCTCATAAGGCTTGTGCTCTAGATCCTTCACTGACTTTGTTGCCCTTTTTTGGCCATGCTCCAGCTCCTCAATGTCCTTCTTGTAGTGTGGCGCCCATAACCGAATGCAGTAATGCTGGAAAGTGACTTGGTGAGCACTTTTGCCACCTCCCTCAGTACTCTTTAGTGGATCACATCTGGCTCCATAGACGTGTGTCTAAATGGTGTAGTAAGTCACCAACCATTTCCTTTTGGATTATGGAGGCATCATTCTGCTCCTTATCCCTGTCTTCCAGCTCAGGGGGCTGGGCTTTCAGAGGCATTCAACCTCAGCCTTTTCTTCATCTTCATCCCTGTTTCCCCCGCATCCAATACAGGATGGAGATTCTCCTTAGTCTTCCTTTTGCTGTTTATGTAGTCATAGTTTTGTTTGGGTGGGGTTTTTTTGGGTTTTTTGGTGTTTTTTTTCCGCCTGGTAGTAGCCAGATTAATCTCTAATTGGTCTTGGCCCTTCTAATTTTCTCCCTGCATAGCTTAACAGAATCTTCCTAGTCTTCCTGAGTGGCCTGCCTCTTCTTCCATAGGCCATAAACTTTCCTTTTCTTCCTGAGTTCCTGCAAAAGGTCTCTGTTCAGACAGATCTGTCTTCTTCACTGCCTGTTCATCTTATGGCACATTGGGACAGCCTGTTCCTGTGCCTTAAAAATTTCCCTCTTGAGGAATATCCAGCCTTCCTGGAGTCCTTTGCCCTTCAGGATGGCCTTCCAAGGGCCTTGTCAACTAGTTACCTGGACAGGTCAAAGTCTGCCTTCCGGAGGTTCAAGGTGGCAGTTCTTCTGACACACCGCCTTACTTCCCAAAAAATTCATGACCACTATGTTCCAGACGGCCTCCAACCTCCACATCACCCACATGTCCTTCTCTGTTTGTGGACTTCTTTGCCTTAAAAAAAAATCTGAAGAAAATAAGGTGCAGATTTTAATTTTAACATTAGAACTGGTAGGGTAGGTGCAGTCTCTCAGGCAACAGCTTATCTGGCTCCTCTCCTGCTTTAAACTTGAAAAGCAAGGACCAGTTCATACTCTGACTTTCACCTACCTTGCAAGAAGTTTACCCTGTGCTTGCTCTTCCTTCCCCCTGATCTCAGTACCCAAAGCTACACATTTACATATCTATCTTACCAGACATCAAGGTGAATACTATAAAATTAGTTAAACTCACTAATGCTCTTTTTTCTTTTTTTTTTCTATTTTTTTTTTGTTTGTTTTGTTTTGTTTTGTTTTGTTTTTGTTAACTTGCATTAAAATGATGCATATAGTATAAGCACTAGGTAGAACCAAAAGCTGGTATGCTGTTCTCCCTTTCACTTCCTGACTGGAGGCTTGAAATCCTCATTTTAATTTAACTTTGCTGTTGTTTTAATAATATGGAAACCAAACTGGCCTTTAAGCAAGCTCTCTTTTAATCACAGTGATTCTTAAACTGCTGGAAAACAGAGCTGAGCTTTCCTTGGTGGTAAATGTAGTGTCACCTTTCGTAAAGTGATTGATCTTTGCTATATTTCACGTCATCCTTCTGAGCTCCTGGATAATGACCACAGTCAGATGTCAAAAGAGTGGCCCCCACCTCACCTCCCAGACTCAGAAAAGCACTAGCAGATAAAGGAAATGATTTATGGCATGAGGACTAGATTTGATTTCTCAGACATGCGCAGACACACAGTGGTTCACACTTTCAAATCCTAATTTAAAAAAAACCCTAAAACTGAAGTTATCAAATACATTGGATGATATAAAAACTCTTCTGCCCTCTAGTGCTGTGAAGCAGTGGGATGTCTCAGATACACTGATGGCTTTTTTTGGGAAAAATACGTGGCCTTGCAGCTCACAATTCCAGGCATTTTTTTTTTCACTAACAAAAGGGAGTGGAGTGTAAAGGATACTTAACTTTTGTGGATGAACTTGAGAGAAATATGATCTTAATATCTGAAACAGCTAGGAAACACTACTAAAAAAAAAAAATCTTGAAACTGATAAACTGAACAGCAGCTTGTCAAAGGTGGTTTGGGATAAATGGCAAATGCTACTAAGTCAAATAAAGAAAAATTTGAAAAACCATCACCAATGGGGAATTTTATGCCATAAGTGAGATGGGTTGTAAAACCTTTTTTTTTTTTTTTATAAGTAACTATTGCAGTTGTCCTGCAAATGTTGGAGAGGCATTGCTACTCTCTTAGCTCCTGCCTTTGAGGGTCTGGGATTCCATGGAGAGGTGAACTCTCATGGGCACCAGAGTAAGCTGGAGGGAAGTGAAAGGATCATATTAAATGGCACCATTAAAGCTCCCAGTTCTATCTTTACTAGTTTAATCTCTAAAATTAATCCACATCCTCCTAGAATAAGTCTTCAAAGAGAAAGAAGTAATTGGATATAAATACCCTCCTTCTCAAACCTTGAATTATAGTGATATGGCAGCTGGCAGCTTTTTGCACTTTGATCTCTTTGCATGATTTTCATTCCCCTTTTTACCCTTGGTCTCCGGCCTCATTCTCTCATTACTCTTTCACAGCCAGCTGTGCTTTCTCTGCTTCCTAGCTTGTCCTTTAGCCACCCCCTGTGGCCCTTTCCTCCTTTAAGAGGCTCAGCCTTCGCCTCTCATTATTCTTTGTTTTCTGCTCTTCTCCTTGGGCCTTCCCTGCAATGAAGTCAGATGAAATATTTGTGCCTACGCGTGCCGATAAAACCCCGATGAATACTGCAGAGATGTGAGCTTACTCTGATACAGAGAGCCAACTGCTGCTTAGTGCACTTCTGGTAAACCTGCACCCCCCCCAGCTCAGCTTCTGCTGAGCAGGAGCAGTGTGAACTCATACACACACAATACACGGTGTAGATAAAACACTTTGTTTTCTACAAGTGGAACTGACATGTTTTCATCACTCTTTTGATCACCTCAAGTCTCTAATACACTCTGAAGCCTGTCCTGCTTCTTCGCTGTCATGTTAGATTGATAGCTCCTTAAGACAGCAACTGCATTTTGAATTAAGTCTTGCAAAACAGGGCCTTTGTCCTGATTCAGCGAGTCACACCTTAGGCGTGACAGCAAGATAAATATGCCCAAGGAATTCCCTGTGCCTGACACACAAGACTGACAAGGAAACTGAGGCTCAGTCTGAGAGCAAGTCACCTGGGTCCATCACAAAGTATGATCTTGCACACTCCTTGGACAACTCTTGGGCAGACAGCCTAAATCCAGGAGGTGCTTGGTGCTCGAGGCATGGGGTGGGATCATCAGCACTAGTGCTCTTCCCAGTAAATAGTCTTCCTCTGTGCTTGAGCAAGATGTGGAAGTACTTGTCTACCATGTAGAACACTTTAATTCAAGGGAGTGATTTGATTTGAAATGGCAGAGATTTGAGGTCAGCAGTCTACAGTCAGACTTGAAGAAGTGGTGAAGGTTATGCTATAAGTTTCTGAAAATGTTATCCTTGATATTCTCAGCTGACTCCAAATATAACAATTCTAGAGTATTTACAAAAAAAATCCAGAAGAACTGAATCAAAATAAATACTGGTTTTGATAGGAAGTTATTGTTACAACAGCAGAAAACTGACCTTGCTGATGAAGGAACCCACTTGTAATCCTGTTTTTCTGTAGACAGGAAAAATAAGAATGTTTTCTTTCATTTTAGTGTCGGCCCACATGTCCTGATAACTCCAAATGAAAACAGAAGAAACCGGTTGCAGCAAAGTAAGTTGGGTTGTCTAATATGGTAATACATTATTTCTACTTAAATAAGTTTAAGGGGGGGTGTGTGCTTTATTGCCCTTGCAACTTGTATCCTCATTTTTACCGTGCTTTTATATGTGCAGTTGGGACAGTAAAGTCAGTCCTATGAATATTCTCCATGGTTTTGTAGGCTTTTCTTAATCTTAACTTTTCATTTGACTAAGCTTCATTCAGAATAAATCTTGTTCAGGAAGAGGTTTTTGGTAATTCAGTGCTGGAGTTGTTCAGACTGGCTTGTACAAGACTTGGATGGAATTAGCTCTATCCCACTCTTACAGCGTTGAATTCAGATTGGAGAACCCAACTTTGAATGCTCTCAGAGGTAAGGGGAAGAAGTAGAAAAATATAAGAAAGAAAGACTTTTGGAAATGCGCTCATGTGGAGAGTAAAGCAACTAGAACTGCTATTGCTTCTTGAATCTCCGTTTAAGGATTTTAGGTGGTCTTTTAATGAAGCTGGGAAAGATCATTTTTCTATGGAAAGTATCTGTGGCTATAAGTTCACTTTCGTGTGGCTTTGAGTTTTGCTAGTTAAAGTATCTAAGCAGGAACACCCTGAACTCTATCAGAGAGATTAGGCATGTGTTAAAAAACTTTCATTGCCAAAGTTACAGCAGTAGTTGGTCTTGAGAGAAATTCTGTGTGCAGAGGTGACCAAGCATTGCAGTCATAGAATCACAGAAATCATAGAAATGTCTGGGTTGGAAGGGACCTCCAGAGGTCATCTAGTCTAACCCCCCTGCTGAGAGCAGGGACATCCTCAACAGAGCAGGTTGATCAGAGCCTTGTAAAGCCTCACCTTGAATGTCTCCAGGGATGGGGCCTCAACTACCTCCCTGGGCAACGAGTCTTACACTCCTAGCTGTTTGTGCAAGATATGAAAGCTGAAGGAGTGTCAGGCACCACTCCTCATGTTTTAAGCCCTCAAATAAATAGTGCTATTAAATCCTTTCTTAAATATTGTAACTGGTTGAATATTCCACTGGTGTGGAGTTGCCTTTCCTTTGGTTGCAACAACGAAAATGGACTGCTCCTGAACCAAACCTTAATCTTCTGGAAGGAGGAATAAAAGCAGATCATCTTAGAGCTGATTCTGACACTAATAGCAAAGGTAATAAAGAACTGTTTTCATTTTGTGCCACCTGCATCCAAGGTTTGAAGCATGCCAAGTGTTTCTGCCTTGGATACTGGCAGAAATAGGGCCTCACTGAATCCAGTCTCTACCTAAGTGCTTGTTTTAAAGAAGAAATAGCAAGCTGGTGTTTTGCTTGGTCCTCTTTAGAGACGTGCCTAGGAACTGGCTTTATCTAGTTAGAGGAGAGCTGGCTTTAGCATCTGATAGCCATAGCCTACCATTAGAAAGTATGGTTCCTGTTCATTTTAGTAAATGATCTCCTAGAGCAACTGAAGTACTACTGTAAAACACGGGTCTTCTTTCCACAGGCTTTGTGGGCCTTAGTACTGAATGGAATTGTTGAGTTTTTTCCTCTGTCAGTCAATTTGAGAGAGTAGTTTAATCAACCAGCCATCCTAGACCATATGGCTGGTGCCCCTGGCTGTATTGATTAGACTTTCACACTGGGAACTTGCCACCCATCCGCACATGGACACCAATGTTGGAGGGTCTTAATTTGAAGCTGAATCATGCATTCCTCCTGTTTTTATTTAGGGAGCATGTGCTTGGGAGGGAAAATTACTCTTCATTTCCCTGCTGAGGAGTATTACACCACAAGCATTTCTCTCTATGCAGCAATAACATCTTAATCGTAGCAACTTCTGCTTTACCTGCAGGAGTAAATACTGTCACATTTACCTACAGGTTCCCAGGGGTTAAAAAACAGTCTATTAGGAGTCTCTTAGCTGGTTTTTTGTTTTTCTTTTGGGATTGAGTCCTCACCATATAGTCTCAAGTTAGGCAAAATGTTTGCCTTGTTAGCTGATCATTGCAGTGACAGTGTAACCTCGTGGGGGGCTGTCTGCACACCTTGAGATCAAGTTTGTCTGTTCCTGGATGGGTCTTCAGGGTTACATACAATTAGCGATACTGCCTGCTTTTTAATTTGCCTCTAACTTCCATATGTTTCTTTCTTTTTCTACCTTCTCAGTTGCTAAGAAAGAGCTAGATGACCTGGAGCGGTGGAAGGAAGAGCACAGACCCGGGCCAATTAAATTGGTTCCACAGAGACTGGGTACGACATGTAAATTAGCTATTATGAATTGTAGAATTTTATTTTCCCAATCATGGAACATTTTTCACTTTTTCTTACATGCTACTTCTTAAAGAGATTCAGTGTCAATAAGGGCTAACATGAGCCTACTGTATGTGCTTTGTGCTTTTTGATGGTCGTGGCAATGAAGTTGTTTCTGAAACAAAACAGTATGAATTATACTCAAGAAATCTATCAAGACCAGTGTAGAAAACCTATACTAACATTTGGGGGAAAAAAAAAAAAAGCAGGTGGATTATCCCAGCTGCTAGTGACATTGTCTATAGTTGATGTCTCTAATGGGGCACACACTTGGCATTAGCATGCAGATGGACAGCATGTGTTGGAGATGCTCCAATTACCCATAAGAAAACCCCTCTGTGTTAGGGACCAGTACATGTGCTTTCCTGATTGCTGGCTCCTGAAGAGACAAAACTGATCCCTGCAGCTACAGACATTTAGAGGCTAAATGTGCATGAGACTCTGTATTAATGATTTTATAAAAATAACAGAAATGGGTTAGTGAAAAACAAAAATAGAAGCTACAGGAGCGTAAGTCACCCTGATATGTTTGATAAGATAACCACCTTTTTTTTCTAGACAGGTGAGAGAAACTATAGGAGATCTCTTCTTTATATTTATATATTTATAAATATAATAATATAATAAATATATATTTACATATTTAT
>JANHGN010027250.1:29816-49078 GCA_024605025.1 Megaceryle maxima
TTTATTTTTCTGCTTTTGTCTGGTTTGGGGCTCAGGAAGGATTTCTGTTGCTGTCTTTTTGCTTTTTGACTCAAAACTTCTTACTTCAGGGCAAGAGGCAGTGGTCACAAACTGAAACACGCGAGGTTCCTCCTGAATGTCAGGAAGCACTTTTTTTCTGTGAGAGTGACTGAGCACTGGCACAGGTTGCCAGGGTGGTTGTAGAGTCTCCATCTTTGGAGATGTTCAAATGCTCTGGGCAACTATCTAGGTGGTACTGCTTGAGCAAGGGGTTGGACAGGATGACCTCCAGAGGTCCCTTCCAACCCCAGCCACTCCATGATTCTATGGAATATTCCAAACATCCTCCATAGCTTATTCTGTGAGAAATTTGGGTCAGTATATTTCTTTTAGCTTCTCAAAGCATACACTCTGAAATGAAACCACTGAATTATAGAATGACTTTGTGCTTTCTTTCTCTGACTGAATCAATATGTGATCATTCAATCCAAGACTAATTATTGAAACAGGATGTGAATTACATCTCTACCCATTTATCTTAGTGACTAGTAAAGAAGTCTAACCCACATGGAAATAATGAGGACTTCCTATATTTAGCATAGTCCTACAGCTTAAATATAGAGATCTGCTGTGAAGACCTGCTTCTCAAGAATACCTCATTAATGTCAGATTTAGATATGGCTTAAATCCTGACATAATTAATTCCATTGGCAGTGAAGTTCCTGCCTTGCCAGTTCACTCTACCCTATTTATTTATTTTTAACTGATCCAAACCAATTCTATCACATAATTAACACACACTGTTTAGTCACCTTCACCTTTTTTATCTTTGGCTCCTGAAATTACTCACCTGTGTTCTTAGCATGATTGATTGCTCTTTACTCCTCTGTAACCTTTCAAGGAGCCACTTTTGTCCCATGCTAGTAGCTCCAGTCCCTTCATCACTTGCCCAGACCCTGTTCTCTAAGGTATAGACATTTTAGCATTTTCTCGCTGATCTCAGCCTTTCTTGTCTTTTTCCTTTTACGTCTTCCCATTTGGCTTTAGGTACAGCTCTTTCCTTAAATACATTGCCAGTGTTGCCTCTATAGTGGTATTTTGCCTTCTGTTTGTGTCAGCGTGGATTTCCCACACACACACCTTGATTCCTCAGGATTTCTGGAAATACTGCACAGCTTTAGATCTCTGCCCATTTCTGACAGACTAGACAACTTCATGCTCTTTGAGCCTAACTCAGCAATAACCTCATCAGATCTTTTCAGTGCAGTGTCCTCAGTTATGGGACTTTCTTCTTCCTGAGAAGATTATCAGGGTTCTTATCTTCTGATTTAATCTAGGGGTTTTTTGTTTGTCTTAAGGCTTATTAAGTTATGACAGAGACATACCTTTTCCTTTCCCTCACCTTCCTGTCCATACCTTTTTTTAACCGAGGGTAAAATGAATTATTCTGATCATCACTTTTTTCTTTAAAAGTAAGCTTGGTTCTATCAAAAGCAGCCCCAAACCCTCCAAAACACATTCATGTGGGCAGCAGTTTGGTCCCCAAGTGGTGCAGAAGCTCAGGATGCCTGGGCACTGACAGGGAGACTGGCTGGCAGCTGTTCTGTCCACTGATTTAGGAAAACCTTGTGAGCATTCAGCTGGTGTCATCTTAGGAAACCAAACTGACTGATGCAACTGAAGGTAAAGATGGACTGTTGTGGTCCATTGCTAAAGATTATGTTCCGCACTGTATGTACTGTGTATTGAATATACACCAAGTGGGCCCTGTAGATACTGTACCTGGAGGATGTGAGCTGAAAACCTATCTACAGTGAATACAATTTTGGTTAAGCAAAAACATCCCATGCTGTACAGAGTGACACTAGTGCCTTCCCTGGTTTGAAGGAATCTTCTGGTGGGCCAAGGAAGAGGAGTCTTTACCACTGGATGTTGCTGAGGTTACATTGCTAAGATACATTGTCATTATGGAGCACAACATCCAGGAGTAAAGGAAGGATACTGTGCAACCTCTCAGATCTTGTAAAGCAACTCCATTGAAGTACTGCAAGTTGTTAGAGACATGTTCACATAAAAGTGCTTGGTATTTAAAGATGTGGTTGTACCTACTGGGCAAAAATGAGCGACTCGTTACTTCCATCATCTAAGACTCTTATGTCTGGAGGTGAAGAGAACGAATATGAGTTTATGCCCCTTTCCTCGCTGTCTCTGCTGGAGTATTTTGATCTCCTTCCCTGCTTGCTGGGAGAAGGGGGAAGGAAGGTCATGCATGGCATATAAAGCAATGACCTCTGCAAAGTCATGGCCTGTGGAACCATTTCAAAAGATAAGCTGCGGTGTCAGTCTGCCCTCTGTAAGCATCTATAGCTGCAACATCACAATTTTTCTGAGGAGATCAATGCCTACAGCAGTCTCATTAGCTGGGAAACCTGTTAAAAATGATCACCACCTCTAGCTATATGAGCTTCCACAGGGAACAACCCAGTCAGGACCTCTCCTCTATTGAAGTGCCACTTCTATATGATAAGGAAAGACCATTATGATTCTCATGTCATTAATGGACTCTGACAATAAAGTATGATGCAGCCTAGAAGTCCATTGTTCTGATTAAATTAATATCACTATTAAAACAGAGATCTTCTCACTGAAATTCTTTTTCAAATGGCATAACATGGAGTGAATGCCAAAAGGAAAAGTTGTCTGCAACCTTGTCCAATGTCTGCAGAATAGTTATTTCCTATGTCTTGAAAGCCTTGTTAGCTTCTTTGTGTACAGCTGGCCCTTGGAAAGTCAACTATATCTGTTATCACAGTTGCTTGAACACGTCTTTGAGTCTTTTGTGAATGATGTCTAGACCTGCATGCAGAGTGCTGTGGAAAAGTCTGCAAGCTTCTCTCTTTTGAGATCAGAAGCTCCTCTGACCCAGGTAGACTCAAGCTCTATTACACGACTAAAATGGACAAAACTCACAAGGTATCTCCCAAAGCAGCAGTGTTAAAAAGCCTGCAGAATGCACAGGAGCAGACTTTGGGCTGCAGGAGTTGCTGCATGACAATCTTGCTACAGCTTGTGTTAATAGAGAAGAACTTGAGGGATTTATTGTTGACAGCATCACTGTGGTTCTGCCTCTGCATATGCCAGATCTAGAAAATAAGGAATACGTGTGCACTTTTCTATTGGAAACTACTTGAACATGAAGGAGAGTCCTTCATTCTGAGTAATGGTGTCTTAGATGCATTTTACATTGGTGTCCTGTGGTAGAGATTGTGTTTCTGCCAGAGTACATTAAAAGATAAAGAATGCTTGCATAGTCCATCCTAGTCTATGCAAAGTCCATTGCTAATCCCTGTGAGGAAAAGACTGTGTGTCCATCTTTCCAAATGGGAATGAAGGAAAGGTTAGATGGCTGGCTCAGGACTTTTCAGGATATCTCTCTTTAGTTAGGACACCAAAAATGTCATTTAAATAGTAATGAGTGATGGCTACCTCACGAGTTGCTTTTCTCTGGCTTGATGCACAGGCTGTATTAATCTCTGCCTGAAGTGTAGCATGTCTCATACTAAGGTTTTAGCCCAGATCTCTAGTAGGGTGCTTTTATTTAATTTGGATTTGACTTCCCAGAATCTGTAGTGTTGGACGTGGTCCACTGCATTTCTAATAGCTATCTACCTATTTATGTAATGGGAAAAGCAGTCTAGCACATAGGAGTTCTTTTTAATAGTGCATGATGGCTGTTGTATCACTTTATCTTTCCTTTTGTTACATATTTATGCCTCTGGTTTTGTGAAGGTTGTAATCCTGTAAAAATTCCTGGCACTGCTGCACTTGGGTACATGTGTGCACTCAATATATTCTGCTCAGAATTTGGAGCTGGGAATAGAATTTGCCAGAGTGCCTCAAAGTACATATTCCAAACACAATGCAGGAGGTTCACCAAACTAAGCTGATATACACTTGCCTGCCAAAGCAGTTTTCTCTAAAGTCATAAAATGCAAGAAAATAAAACCTGAATCAAACCAGAATTCTTATTTATTTATCTATTTTTACCAGATAAATACTAGTGTCCTTGCCAGTTTTCAGTCCCCTATGATGTGTGGTTCAAACAGCAGCCTGGTAACAAATTTTCCCCACAGAAGTGCAAATGTAAACCTGACCAGACTTCTAATATAGATTGCTAGAGAGAATGAAAGAGGGCTTGCACAAAAAGGGTTTGCAGTCCTAAGAATCTTTTGTTTGCTTCTTTTCACCACAATGGTCTTCATTTTGTTTATTTGCTCCTGATTATTTTAAGCGTTGTCAATTATTTAGCTAACAGGCAGAAAACTAGGCTTTTATAGACATCCAAAGGGACTCTCTTGAGTGTAATAATGAAGGCAGTTTATTGAACGCCTGTGAGGTTGCTTCCTAATTGTACGCATTAATCTGCCCATGCAAGCTGGCTGAAAATATAGAAGCAGATTGCACATGCAGATGGAGCACACAGAATGGAAGATCTATGCAATAGACTTATATAAAAGTGCATTTTCCTTAAAACTGGATTTATGCTTATTACTTCAGATAATAAATGAAACTTGATGTCTAAAATAACTTCCAGGAATATTGGATGAGTTGGTGGGAAGAAAGAATAGCCTAGCTGCATTATTTCATCAGTCAGAAAAACAACAACAACAAAAAAGCAAGTGGACTGACAGAAAAGATTAGTTTTGGGTGTGGGTGAGAAGTGATGAAAATAATTCTGCTGAGAAAGTTGCTTTTTTTTTTTTTTTAACCTGATTTTATACTTTCTTGAAGCCTTATACCTAAAATGAACTAGTGCCACATTTTTTTGTTCTTATCCTTAAGAACAGGAGCACATGCTCAAGAACTTGAAGACAAGACAGCCTAACAGCCAAAGATAGCACAGCTTTGATCACTATCACTAGATTTGTCCAAGTCCTCCTTAGTATGCTTGTGCATTAACCCCAGTGAAGCTTGTGAATACTAAATTAAGCTTGGTATGTGGCTACTGGAAAGATTTGTTCTGGAAAGTAAGTGAACTAAATACCCAGAGGATGACCTTTCTTCCCAGTAAAGGGCATTGCAGAAGAGCCATCAATATCGTACAGGAATTTAATGGGTTAATTATTTCACATTGTAATTTTTCACTTTATAGATTCCAGCAAAAGATGAATCCTGTGCCCACATGCACACCAAAAAAATTGGACATTATTAGTTCATGCTGACAAATTTGTACATGGCTGATGTTTGTTTTTTCTTCTTACCCTGAAGTGGACTCTGATCCACAGGAATGGGTTAGAGCTGTAGTACAGCAGAACCAGAATCCATGTAGAGTTGAGGGCATGTTTGTTGCTGACAGATGGAAATGTTTTTTACTACCTTACCTCTTGTCATGGCCCAGATGCGGGATGTGGGAAGCATGGCAGTTGCTTGTAGCCTTCTGAACTTATTTAAACACACCCACCATAGAAAATGAAGGACAAATTTTCTTGTGAGTAGGCTTTGGTAGCATTAAGCAACAGATCTGAATTTCTGCAAAAGTTAAGGAAGTTGTTATTCTTAGCCAACTAAAGGTGCTGAAGGGAGAAGCATAAATATGCCTGCTGCTGAAAAAAAAAAAAAAAAAAGTTGTCTTCAATGAAATGTAATTTTGTATTTTGTTTTTGAGAGGAAAAGTCCTGTTGTTTAAAAACCATTGTGAAACTTCTGGGCAGATGTGTGAAATTAACATTAGGTATGCACTGTGCATTGTTCTTAGTTCTTCAGTTGAATTGTAAGGAAATTGTGGAATATCACCTTAGCAATGCTTACTGGCAGTGAGTTTGGAAGATGATGTGTCCATGTCATTCAGCAGTAGATGCTACTTCTGTTTTCTTAGCAACTACTCATATCATTTCCTCTCTGAAATGACTGTAATGATTTAACTGGCTTGGGATTCTTATTTTTTTTTGTCTTGCTGTTTTTGAATGACTCTTAGCATACTTGTGGATGTTCATTAGAGCAGAATTGTAATACTGGAGATTGAGCAGCTTGGGGAAAGGAGTTCAGGAGCTGTCTTGTTTTCAGTAGTAATAAGAGTGGCCATTATCTTTTAAAAATTGTCAAGAGAAGTAGATTTATGATATATGCAAAAGTATCATGCTGGCATAAAAGCCAGTATATTTTCCTGTATCCTGGCATTTCAATATCCATCAATTAAAGGAAAAGAATTAACTGCCACTAATTTCGTTGGTAAAGAGTAATGAAGATTACAAGCAGCCTTTTTAATGGATACATTTTTAATGTTAGTCTGTAAACCAGAAAAGCTTAGCAAGAGGTGCTGTACAACACTTGGGTCGAGGAAGACGTAAGTCCATGTCCTTGTTCATGTTCTTAAGGATGAATCATTTTCAAGACTGGCTCTCCTGCTTGCCTTGCAGATGTGACAGGAATTAAGACCAAAAAGACACACAAAGTTAAAGACCTTATTCTGAACAGGATTTTACACCTCAGGTCCTGCAATGAGATCAACTGTGGATCTTCAGATCTTCCACAGTTCCAAACTGTAGAGCTTTCTGGTTCTTGGTTGTCAAGGCTGGTGTGACCTTGTTAGAACATAGGAACTCCTACCTAGTCTAGAGGAACCTAAGCTTATTCCAACTTTTATATCCACCCCTTTGTCTCACCCTAGTAGGAATGTGGGCAGCACACACATTTAGCCCAAACAATAAGAAATGCAACTGGCTTCCCTGATCTACAAGTAGCCTGTGACTCCGGGTACCAACTCTAAATCTCTATATTACACCATTCTTGGTGAAACACCTAATTCATGTTTCTGCATTTTACATGTACTTGTTGAGCTTCAGGTGTACACTTTTACGTAACAGCTTTTAAGAAAAGACTCTGTCTGAACAATAGTTGTGGTATGTAAAACCACATATCTGAGGCTCCACAGAAATCATCTGCAGCATAGCCTGATTTCCATAGTCATGGACTGTCCCTAGCACATCACTCAATGATCCTGTCAGCAGAGTCAGTATTTTCCCATGACAGCTCTAAAGAGTTTTTCAGCCCCCAAATTCAGTATTGTACCTCACTCCCCGACAGCTGCATCTGTACTAATAAATTTACACTGTCACACTTTTGTTTACAGTGTCAATCACTGTCACTTTTGAGGCCAAGAGGCCTAAGAATGCCTTCTCCCATTGCTAGCAAACTTTTTTACTTCCCAAAATGGGGTGGTTGCATTCAAAGTGCCTGTTAGGAGTTACTTGTGGTTGATGCTCATTCCCAGACAGCAGCCAGGAGTTATTTGGGAAAGTGCTATTTGGAAGAGGTCAAAACTATTCCAGGAGCTGTTACCACAATACAGATGGCCTAGTTCCCATGCTGAGAGTATTGCCTGGTGATAATAAACATGTCAGTACGGGAATAACCTATTTTAATTAACCGAGCAAAAGGCTTGTTACCACCAGTGTAATGGGGAATAGGGCTACTGAGAAAGACAAAATACCCTTGTAAGATTGCTCCAGCTTAACCAGGGATTCTGAGCAGCTATCTTCCTTCCAGTCTGATGCTTAGGGGTAGTCAGAGCTCAGGTAAGCAGCGTGTTAGGAGGGTGCATCTTCTTAGGTTTTCTGAGTTTTGGATCTCCTTTTGCCTAGCTATTTTTTAAGAGGATCAAGATTCTGCTGTATTCAAATTAATTTCTTCAGCTCGTGCTCTTCCTTCCTTAATATTAATTAGTTTAGAGGAATAGATTTTAGTATCATCTTTGATTAGCCCTTGAAGTTTTAGCAAGAGAGTGAGATGTTGCTCCAACTCTCTGAATGTGTAACTCCTGTGGACATTTTGATACGCTGATTTCCTTCTGCAGAAAATTCTTTCCACTCTGGAACATTAATTTAACTGTCATCTCTCCAACTTCCCCTTTTCCCTGCAGCATGGCTTACACTACACTCTGCATTGTTATGGCTATAGCTTTAATATTATGAAAAAAATACCATTCAGACAGTAATGCAACACCAGATGCATTTCTGGGTTTCCATAGAGATAATACACAATTAATTACCATATATGACTGACTTTGTCTTTAGTCAGGTTCATAAACCTGAGTCCTTTTCTTCTGATATGGATGATTCATCGATGTATTATTACTTAATTTGGTGTAGTTTAGTGTTTTCTGTATTCAAAGACAGTGTACAGTCTTGATGAGAAACTTTGTTTGCTGCTTCTCTGCAATCATCTTTTCTAATACTGAAATTGAATTAGTTTTTCATCCATCAGTGTGCTGATGTGGGAAATGCAGTGTCTTAATCCTCCACCCCATTTTTATTCAAATAATGAGAACTTCCTCATACCCTGATGTCATTCTTTTGCCATCCATAGAGAATTACGATATCCAAGTATAACCCCAAGTTGCCAAATATTTATTTGCAGAGCTTCAACCTTCTCAAATATATTCTAGACTTTCTGTAGGAGTTCTTAGTCTTTCTGGTGTAGGAATAATTTTTGTTTTTATTTTAGCAATGTTAGCATAGGTAGAGAAACACAAAATATGCAATTTAAAACCTCAAGTTCCCGAAACTCTTCTGTGCAATCTCGCAGAATAATTAATGGTTGGGTAAGAAGGTTATTAACTTGTTTACCCTGGATATACAGGTGCTTTCTAGATCAGGAATCTTATGGTTCCCTTGGTTCTTTCTGGATTGAGTTTTGTCCGAGGTCCATGTTAACTATTCAGGTAAAGGAGGAAAGGTAGTGAACTGGATATGCTGAGACTCTAAACGCATGGCTTGGTACAGCTTGAGCAAGTACTCTGTACCTGATGTGATAACATGGTTTTGTACTGGGTAGAGTATCAGGGAAGAACTTGTGGATTTTTTATTTTTTCCCGCTTCTCCTCAACATACCCACTGACCAGCAGGACTTTTTTTAAAGAATGTATCTACTCACCATTTCAGATCATGGGGTGGAAGGTAAACCACTTGGTAGTCTATTTCAGCAGTTAGTCATCATCACTCTTTGGCAGCTGAGGCTTTTTCTCCAAGGTTAAGTAGTTGTCTTTGGTAGTGGCACCTTCTTCCCCACAGATCTAGCTGGTTGACTTGTTACCAGAGTAAGTCTTTTGTGTTGGATGCCTCTTGAAGCACTCTTTCTGCTCTTACTTCTGTACTTCATTGAAACTGTACTTCATTTAACTGTACTTCATTGAAACTGTGAGCAAAGTATAAGGGATGTGAACGGAAAAATAAAATTGCCTTTGCCAGAGTGAATTGCAATGTTGTGCAATTCTGCTTCAACTAAAGACAGCCACTTTTTTTGTCAATGCTACAAAATGCTTCAAAGTCTTTCTGCTTGATTAAGTAATATGTTGTAAGCCTGCATTGTATTATCCATGCAGGAAAATTCCTTAAAATAAGTTGGTTTAAAATATGTTGTTTATCTGAGATTTATAGATCTGGTAGAAGGATTTGCAACAATTCAGCAAAGCAGTTGCATCCTGATGCAGTCCAATGGTATGCGAGTCTGTGTCTTAGGAGCTTTACACTTCAGACCCCAAATATGCAAATGACAATAATTATTTGCTTAAAAATTCCTCCCAGCAAATATCTTATCCACAATATAGGTTCTGTATCCTCCCATTTCATTCTGTCTGTCTTCATAACCTTTTGTTCCACCTGTGATGTTTGTCAGCAGTCACATGATAAAATGTCTAGGCTAGATTCCAAGGGTGGAATTAAAAGCTGTATTTATTTTTATGGAAGCACTAACAATTCTATTTGGATTTGATTTCTTTGTAGCAAAACCAATGAATTATTGAACAGATTGGACTTCGGTTTGCCAAAAAGTGATTCTTGTCAGATTGCTAATCGTGGCCCAGAATCTACAGCATGGGTAAGCAAAACCATGGCATGTGCTGTACTGTCAGCTTTCCAGGTGCTGTCAATAGTATAATATTAGGATATTCTAAATGAGCTTAATTGCCTAGACATAACTCAGTGAGTACGAAGGAGACTTTTTGTGTGAATGAGGTTGTCTACATTGTCTCCTAGACACTGGCAGAGTATCCTACATAGTAGGGGACTGCCTCTATAACTCACAGCTCACGCTGATAAATGAGAGCCAAATTTATATTCTAAGGTCAGATTAGAATTTTAAATGTGCTCTGTACCTATCCATTGGTGGCAAGCTTTTATGAAATCTCAACTAGCTCATGTCAGTGGATACTTTACTGCATTGAAAGTCTAGTCATAAGAGAAGCTTATTTCTCACTGCATCCTAAAAGTGATGCCATAGACTGCTTTGCCTGAGTTTGAATGAGCCTGGTAAGTATCAATGTAATTAAGAAATAAAGTATTGCTTAAGTTTCATTATTCTAATCACCTCAGAAAGGCTTTTTCACATATGATTAGTCTTTTTGTGTCTAAACCAAGCTTTCCTACTGATGTAAAATCTTGCAGTAAGGCATATTAACCCTGAGATAGATGTATTTCTCCTTTAATTGAGGGAAGACAGAGAGCAAGCAGCAAAGTGGACAGCAGCTGTCACTACAAGCAATAGTCCTTAGCAGAAGCTTAGAAATATCAAATCTGGGCAGTTTTTTATAGAATCAGAGAATCATTAAGGTTGGAAAAGACCTCTAAGATAGTGAAGTCCAACTGTCTATTCAACTTTATCATGAATGCTAAACCATGTCCTGAAGTGCCATGTCTATACATTTTTTGAACACCTCCAGGGATGGTGATGCCACCACCTCCTGGGCAGTCTGTTCCAATGCCTCACCACTCTTTCAGTGTAGAAACTTCTTACATCTAATCTAAACCTCACCTGGTGCAATTTAAGACCATTACTTCTTGTCCTATTGCTAGTTGTGAGAAGGGACCAATACCCACCTCACAACAGCCTCATTTCAGGTAATTGTAGAGAGCAATAAGATCTTCCCTCAGCCTCCTCTTCTCCAGACTAAACAAATGCTCCTGGTGGCATGAGTAGTTCACAGCGTGACTATGAGACACAAATGTGATACAGGCAAATGCTTTCTTGTGTGTCAGGCAAGATATTTCCACAGGAAAGACAAGTGCTGTGCAAAGCCCTGCTGAGAACTGACCTGTACCACTATGAACATTTTGCATGCCTCAGATTCAAGAAAGAAATTCCATCTGGGATGAAGTTGATTAAACAGTTGATTATGGGCATGGAGGGCCTACAGAAGACAATGGTGACTGGAAGGAGCAAGACAAAGGCTGAGAGGGCTACCATTCCTTCCAAGAAAAGTATCAAGGTAGAAGGCCAAAGAAGGAGAAGAGCTATTGAAGTGTGAGAAGAAGTTTGGTAAAAAGCACAAAACAATTCAGGACTTCTTTCCAAGAAACAAGCCTCACCCTAAACAGTGTGGTAGCAAATGTCTCTTGGTGCGTTGATAAGGAACAGTGAGGAAATCCTGCATGATCTCTATGTCTCTGCAGAATTTATTCTGAGGGAACCAAACCCTTTCTTTCACCTCTGGCATCATCACAACCAAATGGTATAAATGCCCTTATTTATGCAGTCTGAAGGTCCATATCAGTTTTGGCACCAATGTACAAAATGACAAGTAGTACCTGCCATAGTCTTTCAGCACTCCTAAAGGAGACTCACCACAGTTTTAGATAAGATCTGAACTTCTTCCCACAAATCAACATAAGCAAATAACTCTCAGGTTAAAGTGACAAATGAGCTGTGAATTTTCCCCCCATAGCTGAAGCATGTTTTGTATCCCCTATAAACATGGCCAATGGGTGTGTTTAACAGAGGAGCTGCACAGCTTGGTTTCAATGGGAAAAGGTGTGACAACAATAGCATCACTTGGCTATTTTTGCAGCTTGGAAGAGTCATCATTTGCCTGGCTGTGCTTTGAGCACAGATCCAAACATTCTAGGTCTGAAATTGGCCAACCTTTCCACCATACCAGCGTGACCTCTGCTCACAGCTTTTTCAAAGCCTGTGTTATTTCATGGTGGTCTGTTGGCACTGTCCATCTGTCTTGGGTTACACTTTGGCTTTCCTCCAGGCTGTGGCTGCTGAAGCAACAGTTGATTAAAGGGATGGAGAGATTTACCTCTGTATTTTCTCAGAAGCCTTGGAAATGTGCAAGTCCCTCCCATTACAGAAATTGCTGCAAATAGAATATATGTCAGCATTATTTTGCTTCTAGTATCTCTTCCTCATTTTCACTGCATGAAAAGGGAAGGTGATATTGAAAATGGGTTCCTTTCCCCTTTGATTCCTCAGGTCATTTTGTGTCTCTGAAAACCCTAAAGAAATCATAGTGTGTGGGGGCAGATATATAGCTTGAAGGAGACAACTTCTGCCTGTCATTTCTGGGCAGAACATAACTGCAGGAGAGTGGCTTTCTGACTGCTTTTTGTAGTACTGGGTGGACAAGCAAGGTGAAGGAAGGGAGAAAAGTTGTCTTGAAACTTCTACTTCCCTCCTGAGGTACCTGACACTCGAAGCAGTGGGGAGCTTATTTTTGTTAGGAAAGACAGTTCACAGAATCACAGAATTGCCTAGATTGGAAAAGACCAATCATTAATACTGACAAGTCCTCAACTAAATCATATCCCTGAGCACTACATCTACATGACTCTTAAATACCTCCAGGGATGGGTACTTCACAGCTACCTTGTGAAAGTTGTTCAAGTGTCTGATAACTCATTCAGTAAAGAAATTTTTCCTAATATTAAACCTAAACTTCCCTTGGCACTATTTGAGACCATTTCCTCTTGTCCTATCATGTTACCTGGTTGAACAGACTGACCCCCACCTCTCTACAACCTCCTTTCAGGTAGTAGGGAACAATAAGGTCTCCCCTAAGCCTCTTTTTCTCCAGGCTAAACAATGTCAGCTTCCTCAGCTACTCCTTATAAGATGTGCTCTAGACCCTTCACCAGCTTTGTTGTCCTTCTTTGGATACATACTAGAACCTCAGTGTCCTCCTTGTAGAGAGGGGCCAAAAACGGTAGTCAAGATGCAGCCTCACCAGTGCCCAGTATAGGGGTAAAATCCCTCCC
The DNA here is from genome assembly GCA_024605025.1 of Megaceryle maxima. NCBI lineage: Eukaryota > Metazoa > Chordata > Aves > Coraciiformes > Cerylidae > Megaceryle > Megaceryle maxima. Next base: position 42,848 of record JANHGN010027250.1, read on the forward strand.
CTGGTCCTACTGGCCACACTATTTGTGATACAAGGCAGGATACTGTTGGCCTGCTTGTCCATCTGGGCACACTGCTGGCTCATGTTTAGCCAGCTATCAGTCAACACTCCCAGGTCCCTCTCTGCCAAGTGGCTTTCCAGCCACTCCTCCCCAAGCCTGTATTTCTGCTGGGGTGGTTGTGTCCAAAATGCAGAACTCAGCATTTGGCTTTACTGAAACTCATACAACTGACCTCAACTCATTGATCTAGCCTGTCTAGATCCCTCTGCAGAGCCTCTTTATCTTCAAGCAGAGTGACACTTCCACCCATCTTGGAGTCATCTGCAAACTTACTAAGGGTACTCTCGATCCCCTCATCCAGATCACTGATAAATATACTGAACAGAATTGCCCCCAGTACTGAGCCCTGGGGGACAACACCTGTGACTGGCTGCTGACTGGATTTAACTCCATTCACCGCCACTCTTTGGACCCAGCTGTCCAGGGAGATGTTCCAGTCATCATCTTTGTAGTCTTCTGCAACGTGCCCAGTAGTTCCCTGTCTCTCTTGAACTGGAGAGCCCAGAACTGGACACAATACTCCAGATGTGGCCTCACCAGGGCAGAGTAGAGGGGCAGGAGAACCTCTCTTGACCTGGTGGTCGCACTGTCATAGTTTATCTGTACTGTTCTTTAAATCTATCTGATATTACACATGTGCTTTGCGTGGCAGCATTTCTATAGCTTTGTAAACCAATTAATCACTTGCTTATAATGCAGTAATGCAGTGAGCAAAATGTCTTCCTAACCAAACTGCATGAGGTACAGTCTATAGGCTCCGTGCCCTGTGTGAGGAATTCGAAGCACATAACCAAGGAGTTGTTATCTAAATAAACTTGGTGTACTACCAAAATGCCAAACTAGTGGGAAAACTTGAACTCTCATTTTGATGTTATCTTGGCCCTGTCCTTTGTCTGAAGTAATTAAAAGATTCAGGAACAATGTATTTGAAAGAGTGAAGTGTGATAAGCTTAGGAAATGCCTGACATGCATGCTAAAAGGGGGGTATATATATATAAGTGACTTTTAAAATTTAAATATAATGTTGACTGAATTTTTTTCCTCACATAATTTCTTTGATAGTGTTATTAATTTAACACACCTAGTTCAAATATCAGTGTCAAATATTACTTGATGTGCATGAAGAAATTTAACTTCTTTGGAGTGACTCTGTCACTGGTGACTTCTTTTTGCCCGCTTATTTAATCAAGCTCATAATTAATTTTAATCCCGTCTTTCAAAGTGTTACCAATCCTGTGTAGATTTTTATTGTCTTCCGACTTGATTAACATACACTCCACACAATTCACCAAGCCATTACAGAGAGTAATGAATAGTATTGGACCCAGAATGAGTCTCCCCGGACACATGTAACAGCTCCTCCCAGCTCAAAATTGAGCTATTAATAATTGCTTTCTCTATTCAGTCTTTTTAGCAAATTATGTGCCTGTTGTTTTAATGGTGTCATTCTGCAGGCATATATCAGGTTTCAAGAACATTGTGTAGACCTGCAACAATTTCTTTACTAAAGTCAAACCTGTACACTTCTTGTATTAAATTATGCTGGCTCATTATTTAGTGTGCTACACTATGTCCCTGCTCAAAGACTTTACAGTCAAAGTTCCTGTGTATATGATCCTAATGGTAGGCTGGCTCTCTGCTAACAACTGCAACTTGTGAAAGACCAGGACTAGTTATTGTAATGAAAACCCACTACACAGTTGAATGCATTATTCATAATGTGTAGTTCAGAATTTCAGTTCTCTTGGCTGCCCCACAAATAATATAGCATATCTGATCTTTCATCTTTTGTTGCCCTACCTCCACAAATCAGAATGGTTTGGGTTAGAAGGGACCTTAAAGATCATCCAGGCCAACACCTGGCAGGGACACCTTCCACTAGGCCAGGCTGCTCAGAGCCCCATCCAACCTGACCTTGAACACTTTGAGGGAGAGAGCATCCACAACTACTCTGGGCAATCTGTGCCAGTGTCTCACCACCCTCATAGTGAAGAACCTTCCTTACGTCTAATCTAAATCTGCCCTCTTTAAGTTTAAAGCCATTACCCCTTGACCCTACATGCTCTTGTAAAAAGCTCCTTTCCAGCTTTCTTGTAGGCCCCCTCTAGGTACTGCCTTTCTACAAATAATTTCCCCTCTGTTACCAGGCCTCCACTCTGCTTTGTTATCTTGGTAACACATTCATTACTTTTCTTTCTTCTCAGAATACCCCATCTCACTGTCAGATATCCTGACTATGTTTTCTGACTGCTGAGGATATCTTTATGCTTACTGCTGGGGCACAGAATAGCATGTGCTGTGACTGTCTGGTTGGGATGTGCAGGTGAATATTCATCCAAAACAAAGGACTGAGAGGCTTTAGGCCCCTTCTTGTTTAAATTCTAGTCTTGAGACTAATCTGTTTTTTAAGCAAGTGGAATCATTCGACCATTTCTGTTTTGTTAATTACCTGTGTAACAATTTGGGAATAAGGTTTGGGATTTTGGCCCCCACTCTCTTCACACCAATATGTTTCTATTCTATGCTGAACAATAGACAAGAAGCCATACTTATAAGCAAGCTCTTCGAGAGGATGAAAACAGAAGGTTAGAGGAAATGAAGCAAGAACAATGGAGAAAGGTAATTATACATTAGCAGTTTGCATATTGTATAATTTTTACATGCTGTGAAACCAATTAAATACATTGATTACTTGTAGCCCACGCACAGAGCTTCTCTTTAGCAAAAGTGATTCAGTCACTGTTTTCAAATATTGTGAGAGAGATGAGCCAAGCTGTAAAATTTGGACAGGGACAGGACAATTATCTTCTGGGTTCAAGGCTATTTGCATCTGCATGACTAGCTCCCGTTCGCCTCTCCATTTGAACAGTTGTGCAGAGCATTTTTTGTCCATGACACTCAATTTCTTAGGCTAAGGAAACCAATTTCCTCTCTTTCAGGCAGAAGTAATCTTACAGAGATATTCATGATCATCTCAGACTCTGAATAGTCTCTTTCAAGAGTATCAAGGACCATGCACCCTGCCTTCCCAAATGGGGATGTGGAAGCACTCAGATTTTGTGTTAAGGCTGCATGCTTCTCTGTTCCCTTGTGAACCACCTAAATAAAGAGTTCTGAATTGTCTAAAAAGCCAACATGATGTAACTGCAAGTTTCAACTCCCATCTTCTGCATATGTGGCACACCTTGCCTGAAATGTGTATGAACAACTGTAGTCCCTCTGGTGTGGATTTGAGTACCATATCCTCCCAAAGTTCATCTACACAGGGCAATGGCACTGGGCTAAGTTATCTGTCCAACTGTGCAAGTATGGGGAGGACAGCATTTGAAAATCGTATCAGCAAATAATTCAAAAACATATTAGCAAATACTGAGCCTCTTGCTATGCCTCTGCTGTTACAAACATCCAAATTCATGTTAAACTACTTCCCCAGCAGCAGAATCTTAGCACAACAAATTCCACATGGTGAGTTTCTCTTAGAGCTGATCAAGTGACTCAGCCCCTCTCATGGATATCTTTCTTTAAAAGATGGGGATAAGTATCCTCATTTCATAACATTCTTGCAACCAGGATGCTGCAAAGAAAAGTGGAAAACATTTTTGAAAGCTGGTCCTGATGGGTGTAAGACTGGTAGCTGTTCTATTATTTACATTGATTCTTCTATAGAGAAAATAACTACAGATGTGAATTAGTGTGCCCTTACATAATCAGTTCGGTTTAAGGGACTCATGTAGAGCTTTAGACTCTTTACTGATTTCCACAGATTGCTAAGAAGGTGGTGGCTGCTTCTAAGGATGCTCTTGCATGGTACCCAATTCCTAGTCCTCTTTTCCTTCATAGTTGTCACTACCTATTGCTCAGAGTAATGCACTACTTACGATCCTATTGTAAATAATATGTATTTTAGAAGCTCCAATAATTGTCCCTCAGATATATGTTGGCTCATTTCTGCCTCAAAATAATATTTATTAAAGTAATTGTGGATTCTGTCTTGTCTGTACCTCCTAGCACCGTGAGGCTATAAAATGTATAGGTATTGTCAGTTCCTTTTTTTAATTTTTTTTTTTCAGAACAGGTTTTAGTATGGATTGCTTGATTTAGAAATTTTCAGTAAGCTTTGAACACTGCATCATATACACACAATAAATTTCAGGACATTACTTCAAGAGAGGACTCAGCATATTGGAAAGTCAGATACTGGGTTTTAATTTTCAGGTTGAATAGTTATTTAAAACAGTGAAAATTAAGGTTGGCTTTTTTATTTCTTAATCCTGTTTCTTCTTTTAGGGCTAGACAAATATTGATACACAACATTCGCAGTTATTGATTTTCTTCATACATTTATTGCATAGTTCTTATTTAATGTTCCACTTAAATTGATTTAAAAAAAAACAAACCCAAAACTTTTGTGATTCCATTCAGTTATTGAAGCTTTTATCTAACTGCATCATTTTATTTTAGTTCCTATTCCTACTGCTGTTCAGTTGCTATGGAAAATATGAAAGATGTGTCTGTTCCTATCCCTTCCCCCTCATCCTGCAAGCCAAATTTTCTTTGCAGAAAAATCTGCATCTTTTATTCTTGGGTGCATTGCAGGGAGTGAGAGCCAGACAAACAAGCACACATGCAGAGCAGAGTCATACAAGCTGTGTTTCTTTTGTAATCCTGGGTAAAATTCCATAAGGAAACTCTCCTCTAAAAAGAATTTCCTTTGACACTGTTAATATATTTTAATATTATGTAACATAAGGCTGCTAAGCTGCTGCAATGCTGGCAGCTTTCACACTCTTTCACCATACCAACATGTACCACTTGTCCCTCACATTTTGGGGAGGTTTTGGTGCTCCATATTGGGGGAGCACCAGGGAGCTGGAAGTGACACAATATACCATGTACCCCCATCTTGTCTTCTTCTTGAGCTCCAGAGAGGCAGGAGGCAAAGGGGATGTTTCCTTCGTACCTTACGGGTGTGACCACTATGTCTGCTCCTGACAGATGACTTTGGCTGTCTTCCCCCTTGGGTTCACAGGGAAATTCAAACCTGTGGGCTTGGACAAGGGAAAGCAGATTGTTGTCTGGCATACCCCTTCAAATGCAGGACTGTAAATGTCTGAAGCCTGTAAATTCCCACTTTTTAAGGCATAAAAAAAATTGCAATGCTGAACGGAAAAATGAGCTGTATTTAACATAGTGCTGTCACCTGAAAAACAAAATGCTGTTGAGAGAAGTTCTAGGAATGACATGTGGCTCTAGCTGAAGTTAACGCCACGTGGAATTAATTGGGTTTGCAACATAGGTATGTTAATTGAAAGTAATTTTGTTGTTTTATATTGTTTTGGGTTTTTTTTTCCACTTTTATCATTCCTAGGCTGAATTAAGGGAACTTAAACAAAAGCAGGAAGAGGAAGCAAGGACAAGAGCACTTCAAAACGAACAGAGGAGGTATGATGAAAAGATGTAGAATATACTTTAATGGAATTCCTGTCTAAAAGGGTCTCAAAATTGAAGGCATTCGTGCTTTAGAAGACAATTGCAATGAGGATCCCTGACCTTGCCTCTGGTTTAACTTTGTTTTCAAATGAGCCACTAATATCCATCATTACAGCTGCTCACTGTAATGCAGTATGACCCAGAGTGCCTTTTTCACTTGAGTTGTCCTATCAGTGTAGGATACAGCATAGGGTAGAAAGTAGCTTTATAGGTAACTACTGGTAGAGTAGTTTCAGCAGGGAAACATTTTGGTTTTTCATGTGTCTATCTATGTGTCTATCTATTTATTTATTTTTTACTTTATTGTAGAAAGGGCTATTTAGTCCATGCCACATTTTGTGGTGGACTGTCACTGAGGCTAAAGAACAGAGCTAAGCATGAGGCTTGATATCGATGCAGAGAGAAGCTGCAGTGCAGGAAGGCCTTTTTACATCTGCAGTGCTTTGTGCTCCAGGCTGTGCCCCACTGCTGTGCCCTCTCTGTGCTCAGCAGTTCTAATCTTGCACTTCTGTCACTTGACTGACTTTCCATTATCTTGAAGCACGGATATATTCTCAGCTTTGTTTTTTGCTGGTAAAAAGAAACAAAGCTCAGGCTTAAAAATAAAAACACTGGGGTTTTTTTTTTGGTTTTTTTTTTTAATATATCATTAGGGAAATATATATTAAAAATTAATACTTC
>JANHGN010027250.1:52941-63861 GCA_024605025.1 Megaceryle maxima
AATCTTTTCTCCTTTTTTTGGTTATAAATGCCAGGGTGCTGTCTGGGTGGTTATATGGTTTTCTTTTCTAATGGGAAGACAAATGAATTTCCACTTCTGTCTGTGAGCTACTGCACCCTTGAGACAGCACTGAGCCTTTTAGTAAGCCATCAAGAAAGTTTTGATGTCCTTTGCACTGCCATTGTCTCTAACACAAAGATAAACCTTTTTAGGATGGGAAGGTAAATTATTTATAACATATATAATATAATATAAAACAATTATTTAATCCTTAGCTATGACTGAGACAGAATCTGTTCACTGTCATGGCACAAATGATCAGTTTTATTTTAAAGGGAAAACACAAAAAAACCCCCAAAAGAATAACTCTAAAACAGTTGCATGTTTTTATATTCACTCCTTCATGAGATTTGCCCATGTTCAATACAGAGGGATTTGCAGAGGCCAAGTGCTAATGCGTGGCACGCCAGTTACCGAGCCCTTGTTTATTTTGTGCGTGGAAATGGAGCTCTGCCAAGGACCTTTTTGTCTATTTTATTAATGGGGAGAGGTCACATGGTGAACATAGGAAATTTGTATTTCTACTCTTCTTGAATTAAATACTAGTTGTCTTGTTGAAACTCTCTGAGCTGTAGTAAACACAGAATCTGGAAGGCAACATGACATATTACACTTTCCTGTTTCATGTCTCCATTATACCTGGTGTCATGCGTAAGAATGAGAAATGCTCTCTCGGATGCTGACTCTGCTCTTTCAGTAGATGCATAATTCTAGATATTTGTTGTGGGAAGCTACTATGCCCTGGATACACAGGTGCACTGAGACAGGAAACACTATTCTCTTTCTTTCCCGTAGGCAGAATGGGAACAAAATTGATGCTGGATAAATCTGTTTTGAGGAAACATGATTTATGGATAAAACTATTTTAAATAAACAGGGCTAGCACTTTGTTTAGTTCTTGTATCATGATCCATAGGAATGTTTCTTTGGAGTCTCAACCACCACTTGATTTATGCTGTTTGCTATCAAATTGAGAGAGAGAATGACATGAAATTTACTGTAGCACAGCAAAGAAGAATCATAGCTCAAAGGTCCCTGAAGTAAAAATCCAGCAGGCATGCCACCATTTTCCAAACACAATCAGTCTTTAATGCAGACTTTCATGAACTTTTAGATAGATAAAGTTGTACTTAAAATGCTGGTTTCCAGGCACAAAAAACCAACCAACCAACCAACACAAACATACAAACAAACCCAAAACCACACAAACAAACAAACAAACAAATCCACTTTTATTTAACATGCAAATATTGAGATTATAATATTTATATAAGAAGGTTCCAGAGCACAATCCACAATGGTCATGTTTGTTTTAACAAATAATGTGGTTTCCTAACTTAGATTGTACATAGACTAATGATGTTCAAGCTGTGCAGGAAAGATTATTTTCTCCTAGAATTAATTTTTCTTTTTATTGAGAGTAATGTGCTTGTATTTCCTGGCAGAAGGATGTCAGAAAATAAATAAAGCACTCAGCAGAAGTATCAGCATCAATATAAGGACCTCAGATGAGTAGGTCCAAGCATACTGTAGCTGAGTTTAACGACTTTACTCTGACAAGGCAGTCAAACAGCATATGCAGATGTGTTCTGCCTGACTTGACTTTGAGCTCAATCATTCTTTCCTTTGAAAAATCTCATCCTAAAAGAGAATAGTGGGAGTCTGGGGAGGAACAGAAGAAGCACTTTATTCTTTCAAATTATGTGAGATCAAGAAGGCATTGAGGCATCTGAAGATACTTGGAACACTTCTAGATTTATTTTTTTCCAGCAAAACCAAGATATTTGTTTATCTCCTGATTCAATGCATCCTTCTATTCATATGGAGTTCAAATCAAAGAAATATTTATGCTAGATCTGGAATCTTGCAGAAGAGTTTACTTGTTATTTTAAGTTGAATTTGAAAGACAGGAAAGGGCACCAAGTATTCAAGAAAGTTCCACACAACAGGACAATGGTAATTCCTTGCATAAATATGTAATTGTACTGTACTAATGCTTTTTTTTTTTTTTTTTTCTATTTATCCAGGAATCAAATGACTTAGAATAAAGGAGGAAGAAGGTAAGAAGAGTTAATTTTTTCCTTCTTTTTAGTATTAACGCCAGCATTAATTTAGCTTCATATTTGACATTTCATTATAATTCTTATGTGGTTTTATTCTCAAGTAATATGAATTGGGATCTTAAAGTAAATGCTTTCCATGTCTATGTTTGGGGCCATGCCATGGCACGTACCTATTCTGAAACAGATTCTTTCATAAAGAGGAGACAAACATGTATTTTGAGTCAGAGAAAATACTGATAGCATGGAAGGCATCTGCTGGGGGTGCCTTGATATTTAGGCTAAACTCTCAACACAGCCACGTGTCTACATTTAGCCCATATCTGGGGTTAAACTGTAGAAGCTGCTCTATCACCCAGTGACCCCTCCCCAGCCAAGAAGAGTGATCAGGGAAAGGGAAGGAGACCCATGTGTTGAAACAAAAACAGATTTAATGAAACAGGCAAACTAATGACAATATAAAGTAAATAAAGTTATATTAGGACCAAAAAATGTGTGGTGGTCACAGTAAGCAGGAAGGCAGTCCTCAGGAGCAGGAAGAGGAGCAGGGTAAGGAGGAGCCCAAGCAAGAAGAGGAACTTGAGCAAGAGATGCCTTTCCTCTTTCTCTTTTCCTTTCCCTCCTTTCCTTCACCCCAAACTTATCTCTTTATTCTGAGTGTGATGTTTATGGGATGGGATACACCTGTGAGCCAACTCAGGTCAGCTGCCCTGGCCAATTCCAAACTGATAATGTCCTGCAGATCATGGCCACTATGAGTGGATAAACCTGGGCTGATGAGAAATGTGGCTGGAAATGTAGGAGGTGACTCTGCTGCAAACCTTCAGTGGTGTCAAGTAAAAGAAGATGATTTGTCAAGGGCTGCATTCTTCCTGCTGTTTCTCATGAGGAAAAAGGGAAACTATTGGTGTCAGTGAAGGGTGCTAGTAAAACACCCCTATCGAATCAGAGAATCAGGCTCTCTGTTTTCAAATCACAGAATCACAAAGTGTTAGGGGTTTGGAAGGGACTTCAAAAGATCATCCAGTCCAACCCCCCTGACAGAGCAGGATCACCTAGATTAGGTCACACAGGAAAATATCCAGGTGGGTTTTGGATGTCTCCAGAGAAGGAGATGACCTTTTCATAGAAAGAGGAATTAAAACCCAAGCAAATATAAAAAAGCCCCTTTCTTTCAACCCTTCTCCCAAAACCGCAGATATCATTCTGTGACTTTCTTCTTCATTTTCTGCTCCAACAGCTATTCTTGTGGTTTTGCAGCAGGGTTGTATTCTGAAGACTGTATCTAAATAATATCGCTGGCCTCCCATGAGTCATATTTTCAGTTTTATGAGGAGTAAAATTGTTATTAAAAATTAATTCATTTCACTAAAGAAATTGTGAGTAGATAAAGGCAGTTCCCCACAGGGGAAGAAACGTCCATCTTTTTCAGCCCACAATACTATTAGGTATTGTTAACTGTGGGCATCTGAAGGAGTTCAACACATTGGATTCTTTGTTCTTTTGCACAATATCTACAATACCAGTAATATATTTACATATGAACTGTACAAGAATTATGGATGGATCTACTTTTTTAAGCCTTGTTTTACTGTTGCTCTGAAAACACATTTCAGCTTGCTCCGTTAATATATTGTTCAAAGTTATTAATATGTCTGCAGATAATTAGGACATTTTATGAAATAAATTTACAAAAAGATAGAAATCCCTTCATGAAGGCTTTACATAATTAAAAGCTAAAACCTGTTGGAAGAAAAGGGAGACTTTATTTTCCAGTGGACTTAATCCTAGAGAAGTTGACTTTGATTTTTGGGTTTGCTGCAAAAGATAATTTTTAATTCTGTTTTCTCCCTCTTGTTACAGGATATTGGAGAAATATTCACTTTTATCTCGCCTAGGCCAAATGACCCCGTAAAAGCTCCAAGAAAGCACTCTTTTTATCATTGTGATTTTTTTTTTTTACCCTGACTTCATCTTCACACTCACTTCATGAGCAATCTGTAGAGACTGGTTTCTAGCTGTCATTATTCACGCATATTTGAAGCAGCTGATTATGAAAGTCCTATTTAATTTTTAATAAGAGACTTTTTTTTTTTTCCATAAATTGTTTTGTCTCTTGCAGAACGTAATTATCCCAGTCTTGGGGATCTCAGCAAAAGAAGTTATTAGTTGCTGCAGAAATTTCAGTAGTATCTGTGTTTACTTGCTGCTTTATACCCAACCAAAAATGTCTCAGAGACTTGAACTAAAGAAGCAGGTAGAGGGCTTTCTTTTGGGATGGGAAAGAGAAATGTTGCTGGTTTGGATTTTTTGTTTTGTTTGTTTTGGTAGAGATTTTGTGGAATTGTTTTTACAATTTTATTCAACAGTAGTCACTCAAGAAACAGATGTGTGCATTGTAGACAGGGTCTTTTAAATATGTTCTTAGAAAAATACAACACATGAAAGAATTAAACTTGAAATAGCACTGAACTCCCACATCTTCTGCAATATGATACACCAGTTTTTCACTTTGCCTGTCTTAGCTTGATAATTTCTGTTACACTAGTGGGAAAACTTCTGCAAGGTTAGCTTTAGTTTCTTGCTTTTCTTTGTCCCTCTAGTATAATGACATTTAATTCATATCTCCCTGTTTCTGCAGATAACAACATTTTAATGCTTTCAAAAGTCAGATGCATGACCAAGATATTTCTAATAGAAGAGGCCACAGTACATGTTACATAAACCATACAGACAAGAAAAAGTATCTGCAGCATTTCTAAGTACATCTTAGGCAAAAGTAACATTTCCTGTGCAGTATTTTTCTTTGTGCAGACGTGCAACAATATTTTTCCTTCAGTCTTGCAATATGGAAACTTCATAATGGATCACCTGAAATTTTCGTTTAAACCATGGATGTTGCTGTGTTTGCTTTCCCCTCTGGAACTCTCTGCAGTTGCCCTTGGCTCTCTTTGCCTCAAAGAATTGTTCAAATCTCTCATACTACTAGATAGCTGATGTTAATATGAAATAACAGAGATCTTGGAAATGCTCTGTGGTTTTGTCTGTTTTTCTAAGTACCTGACACTGTGAAAATTCCTTGGAAAGAATTCTGCATGCCTACACAGTGGCACTGTATTGCAAGTGGTACTTGGCTGTGCTATCAGACCGTTGCTTTGGGAATTAAATTCACATCTTCCTCCAAGAACTCCCTCATCCAGCCTCCTTTTAATAGCTAACAGGGCTGAGGCTAAATGTTTGCACAGGGGGATCTACATACATGCATGCAACTATATTTTAAATTAATTATCTTTGCTTTAATCAGATCTTTGTATTATTCTCTAATCAGACTTGTATGTGGTCTTTTTGATGTGATGGTGAAGCCTCACTTGACATAAAATACCCCCAGACCAACTCCACTGATAAAGGCTGAGTGGGAGGGAAAACCACCATGGTCACCGAAGAGTTAAAATTCAGGGTGATCGTGTTGCTGCGCTTCTATATCCAAAGAAAAAGAAGAACTTTTTATTAACCTGCTACTTTCACATTCAGGAACAGTTATGGCAAGTCACCTTGAGTAACCTCTTCCATTAAGCTTGTCTACTTTCTTTTGGCTGTCTTCAAAGATGAAACTTGATCACAATCTTCAAAGTGCTTCCCCTTATCCAGCATTTCAATCTCTTATTTGAAATGCTGTCTACAAACTATTTCAGACATTAACTATTCCAGCCCCTTTTAATGGCAAAGCATCCAAATTTTTCCTCTCCTATCTTTCTCAACAGATCAAACAAATCTATATGAACAGTGGCCCAGGGAGTGTCTTTGAGAGCCATGCCCTGCAATGGAGATGATAAGAAGTTGCATGCATCCACAAATTGATGTTAGCAGGATGTCTGGAAAATGCTGTTCTTATCCTGTTGGAAAGCTTCCAGTATCTCAGAATTACCACCTCCCCATACACATGTCCTGCCAAAATTTTAAGCTTGAAAGCAAAAAGATGTTACGACATTTCTTTAAAGGGATTATAATGAAATGAACTGCTGATAGACTGGGAAAATGGCTTCATGTCTTTCAAAACTTCAGAACTGATAGTTGGGGTGTGTTTACTATCTACCTGTTAGATGAAACCTTTGATAAAGGTTTTCAAATACAAATGCATTCTTCTAGTTATAAATTACACTGATCAAATTAATTATCTTTGTGGTAGCATAAAACCAGATTTTATTACTAAATAACACTAAATGGGTGTTTGGTTTTTTTCTGTTTTGAAAAAAAGCTGCTGTCTCGATGTAATCTGCACTCACTGCTATTTCAGAAACAAATCTTCCAACAGGGAGTGTTATAGGGCTGGAAGTTACAAGAGGAAACACCCTTGCTTTTTCATTGCTGAGACAAATTCATTTTAACAAATTGACCAAAACCTTATGATCAGCTATTCTGAATTCTGATATAATTCAACAGCAAGATTCCCATGTTTAGATTTTATGATCTGCCTAAAATAGTAACTACCTTCCTATGAATAAATTCAGTGTTCATTTAAGGATGTGCGAGATTGATTCTTCATCGTGTACCTAAAAGTTGTTCCATTGTTTTAACTATCCCTACTTCTAAAAATACCTGCCTGACTCCTAGACGAAACCTGACAACTTTCAGGTATCTGTTATTGAATTTTCTTAACTACTTGCCTGGTAAATTAAAGTTTTCTGCTCTTGGAACTCTTACTTTTTTCAGTGTGCTTATTTGGACAGCTTCATTCAATTTGAAGTCGTTGTTCAGCTTTTATTCTTAAAAATATCCTTAAGTTACAGAAAGCCTTAGATATGATAGGACTGGGTATAAGTGTATCTTCTTTTTTGTATGTGCCCCACTACCCAGATACTGAGGCAGAATAATACTAGCTACTCGGAAGCAAGTTAATGCATACCTTATATTTTATGGTATTCATTCATGTTCATTTCATGCTTCTGCTTAAAGAAATCCAAATCCCTATCTCTCGTCTTGAAGAAAATCTTAACCATCAGGCCCTTTAGAGTAGTTTCAGCATGCAAGATGTGATAGTTCTTTTGCTTTATGCAAAAGAATAGAAATTCATGTGAAGTAAGAAAGCATGTGGCTGTGGCTTTATCTAGCCCAAGACCTGGATGTTCCTGCTGTGGCCTATGTGATGACTCTGGTCCCCATCATAGTATTCCCTAAGGGCTCCCTCATATAGTGCACTCAATCTTTCACACTTCCAGATAGATGTTTTCTCTAGTCCTGCTCCTGGAGTACAGACTCTATGGCAGAAATCCCTTTCACTCTCTCTTTTAAGTATTCCTTCTCCTTTCCCTTCAGTCATGCCCCCTTTCTCTTAAATCCCTCTACTTCACCAGCTGAATTGAATCAGGTACCTGTAATCCATGAATACTTCTATCACTCTTGACTTCATCAACAGACTCACTTCTACACCTTATCAAAGAACAAATGGACAAAATACTATTGATATTTGCTGCCTCAGCTTTTTTTCTTTTACAATCATTTCTGTTTCCTTTCTGAGAGGCAGATGTGTTTTGCTGACTCCTCTCTATGTCCACTACTTATCCCATCCTCTCCCATCTTGGTATGGGGCTGCATTATAGGAAAAGCACTGACAGTGGGTCAAGGGGGGTGATCTTTCCCCTCTACTCAGCACTGGTGAAATATGTCTGCATTGCTGGGTCCCATGCTGGGCTGCCTAGTACAAGAAAGACATGGACATGCTGGAGTGAGTCCAGGAAAGGGCCAAGAAGCTGATGAAAGGACTGGATCATCTTTGATATGAGGACAGACTGAGATTGCTGTGACTGTTCAGCCTGGAGAATATAAGGCTCAAAGTGATCCTATCCATGTGAGTAAATATTGGAAAAGAGGGAGTGAAGGAGATGGAGACAGGCTTTTCTTGGCACCCAATGACAGGACAAGAGGCAATGGAAAGAAATTAAAATACAGAAAATTCTTCATAAACACACAACTCCTTTTTTTTTTCTGTACTGTGATGGTGATCAGGTGCTGTCACAGGTTGCCCAGAGAGGCTGCTGAGTCCAGTCATGGCCTTAAAGGAGTCATTTCTGTCCCAGCAATCATGAGCAGGCACTCAGCAGATCCAGACCCTGTTAGTAGAGCATGAGTGTTTGCTGGGACTGATTAAAAATGAAAGTTTGAAGATGAGAAGAGATTCAGCTGAGCTTTTTCAGTCTCTCCTTAAAGGCTTTCCAAGTTTCAAACCATTCTAGGGATCTCATCTGAACTATCTCCAGTCTACTCTCATTAAAAAAGGGTGAGGTTTTTTCTTGTCAACATTAATTCATTTTGATTTTACTTACAGCCCACATTCCCTGTTCGTAGCTGTTTGATCTTTGCACCTAGCTCTTTAATTAAAAGAAGGCAAGCGCAGTTTTTCCTGCTGTCTGGACCTCTCTCTAGAAGATATCTTTATCTCTCTTTCAGTTAGTGCCAACCACAGCCTTTACCACCAATTTATCTTGCTTTCCTTCCCAGTCCATGAACTCCCCTGAACCACATTTGGATACAAAAACCCTACCAGAAATGTAATTTTTTCAAAGATCATTCTCATTTAGTATTTTATTTTAAAATCTCTCTAGTAAATTTTTAATTTGCTTACCCATGATCCTTTCAAATGAGAAAATGATATGGCCTTATATAAATCTGCTATTTTGACAAAGGCACATTTTGGCATACTAGTAATCCCACCAAAAATTAACATTATTTTTCTTGAAAGTTTTGTCTTTCATTAAACCATGTTGTCTGGTATTAAATTACCCACTTAGTAGATGAGGGAAAGGCTGTGGATGTTGTCTATCTGCAATTTAGTAAAGCTTTTGACACTGCAAGATGGGGGTCAGTCTCTTCTCACAAGTAATAAGCAATAGGACAAGAGGAAATGGCCTCGAGTTGTGCCAGGGGAGGTTTAGGTTGGATATTAGGGAAAATTTCTTCACCAAAAGCGTTGTCGAGCATTGGCACACGCTGCCCAGGGAAGTGGGGGACTCACCATCCCTGGAGGTCTTTAAAAGACATATAGATGTGGTGCTCAGGGACATGGTTTGGTGATGACCTGGCAGTGCTGGGTTAACTTGGACTCAAAGAATTTAAAGGTCTTTTCCAACACAAATGATTCTACAATTCTATAATTATGCTGTTCACCATTAATTATTTATTGAGCACATCCTATTTGCCTTCCTGAGCTTTACCCTGGGTAATCATTAAATTGACAGGCCTATAGTTACATTTTCAGCACATTATCCTTTGGAAGTATTGAAAAATCTGTCTCCTGTCTTCTCTATTCAATCTTTTGGACAGTCACCGTATCTCAGAGGACTTACCCACTGTCCTACTTTGAAAAGCATAGTTCAAGAGTCTCATCAGTCAATATATCTACAGCCAATGGTCCAGGTTTTCTGCTTTGTTGGTTTTTAGTAACCCACTGTTTTACTAAAGTAATTAAAAAATCATATTTCCCTATTCTAAACTGGAAATAGTTACCTATCTTCTCCAAAAATAACTAAGAGTTTATTTTATTATCAGAAGTGAGAACTTGCACTTTTGCCTCCTCTTTGGCACAGTGTTTGTTCTTGAGCTAATCTGTGGGGGTGGCAGAGTTTCTTTGCTGGTGCTCCTTGTCTTAGACACTTTGGTCTCTGCCTGGAGAGGGGTTTTTACGTGGAGGTAAGCACATGTAGCAGTAGTCCACATAATAACACTGACCACCAAAGAGGAGATACACTACAGTGCCAGTGGTTCTCAAACTTCTCTTCTCTTCTTACATGGTCCCAGAGGCTGTGTTTTCACAAGCTGTGGTCCATGACCTGTGACCTCTGGCGAAGCATTCTGTAAAATTCGATCCTCACAGCAGGTAACTTTTAGTAGCCACTCTCCACCAAGGAAAAGGTTAACTCTCAGATAGCAAAGGCAAAACCAAAGTTATAAAAAGAGGAAAATAACAAATGGATACTTGGCATATCATTGATACAAAAGCTCTTGACTGTCACTTCAAAGATTTGAATAATACTGTGGCCCAGCAGCCAAGAATAAAACAGCCAGGTCTACTCTTCATTGCCATCTTCCAAGTTATAGCCAAAAGTTTTCTCGTTTGTTCGATTGCATTTGTTTAAAGGAAACTCAGAAAAAAACCCATTTCTTACCTTGAGAACCTGCAATTTTCTCCTTAATGTAGAGTAACCTGTGGTATTTCAATTTTGCTCTGCTTTTGTGGAGAAGCTCTGTCGCTATCGACTCTCTCAATCTCTAAAATAGGTGCAAAAGGCTTGTTGGAATGTTTGTATCTTGATTTGTATTTGTTTTGTTGGTCTGCACAACTGAATTGCTTCCTCCTTCTTCATGGAGAATCTGGGAAACAGATGTTGTGCTGTTGTAGCACATCTTGAAGGTCAGCAATTGCTAGCACAGCAAAACAGATGCTAGAGCCTTCAATCCTAGAAATTGACTACTACTCTTTATTTATATGCCTGATTCAGCTCTATTTAAATAAATCAAAAGGACTTGCTACAATGAAGTAATCTGGACCTTTTACTGGAGTTTAAGGTAAATGAATTGCAATTTCATAGCTGCAATAAACAGGGAAGTTTCTTAGGTAAATTTCACCTGTCTTGCCCGATTTCTTTTTAACCTGAATAAAATCGCAAAAAAAGTCCAAAAGTCCAAACCCAAATCACCGAAGCAAAATGAAGTCAAACAGACTTTCTTTCCCTTCCTTCCTTCCTTCCTTCCTTCCTTCCTTCCTTCCTTCCTTCCTTTCTCTTCTCTTCTCTTCTCTTCTCTTCTC
>JANHGN010027251.1:17943-30916 GCA_024605025.1 Megaceryle maxima
CAACTGTCATGGGTGCCTCTGCCCTCTAGTACCCTGTCCCATGAGATTTCACCCAGCAATTGCTTGAAAATGACAAATTTGGCCCTCCTGAAATCCATGGTTGTAGTTCTGCTGTCAATGTTAAACAGTTGAAGAGAAACATTTTAAGCATTTTAAAATTAACAGGTTAAAAAAATTTTTGCAAGAGCAGTAAATAAACTATGGAGTTATGTAAATAACTTATGTTAATATCTAATATCTGTTGAAAAACAAAAAAATAATCTGAATTGCTGGAGTGCTACCCCTTATATAATTTATGTATATTAAAAGAGAAAAAGGAGATAGACCAGTGAACAGTGGACAAATTAGGCTCAGTCAGTCATGGGTGTGCTGGGGACATCGGCACAACATCAGTCCTCATGATGGATAAATAAATAGAACAATTTGGGACTTTAGTAATGAAGCTTTAGAAAATAAAAATATAAATAATATCAGACAACTTAGTTTTGTGGAAAGTAGGCCTTGTCAAACAAACCTTTAATCTTTTTTGGCAAGATTACAAGGCAGGGTAATGAAAACAAATTTTATGATACAATGGATCTGTTGGATTTCTCCAGGGAATTTGATTTAGTATGACAAGACATCTTGAGCGAATAAAAAAAATACATAGAATGATCAAGGCACATTTTAAGTGGATTAAAACTCTCTCTCTAGCAGAGCCTGAAATGCAATAGCTAATAGAGATTATCAGCAAGCAAAATCTTTACTAGTAAGATAATTTATAGAGGCAACTATGCTCCTTTTGGGTGGTTGTTTTGGTATATCTTCCTAATAATATTCACCAGTGGTATTAGAGCCTTTGAAATGACAATATTCTGAAGATGCTCTTAAATTTCATAACTTCTCTGAATTACTCTTACATGACACAGAAGGTGAGGTTCAATTAGTTTTATAAATAAATAAATCGGGTTCCATTTTAAGTATCCTAAGGAACTGGATTCAGCTGCCTGGCACTGGTAGATATGACACAGGACATATGAGAAGCCCAAACCTTTCAGAAGAGCAGCTGGAGCCATCAGGGAAGTCTCCTAGTAATCTACATATCCACATTTAGGCAAGAAAGTCCTACAAAAACTAACATCTGTCATCTGGAGGTTTCCTTCTCCAACAACAGCTCATAGGTACCGCTTCTGAAACAGTACTTGCACTCTATCAGGAGGAGGTCACTAGCATTTAGGGATGCCTGAGCTGAACTCTTGAAATCTTCAGTGCACCCTGTGTTAAGTTTACTGCTTGCTAGGAAGAGAATATGTTGCGTTTGCCAGCCTCTTTGAAATCACTTTTAGCTACACAACCTTTATATTTAAAGAAGGACCAGAAAAAATAGCACTGGAAAAAATTATTTCCATGTGAACTTCAAGAAGTTTAATCTGTTCAGTTTATCGAAGAAAAGATTGAAGGATTACCCAATTATTTTGTTGAGATCCTTAGACATGGAAAGCTATGGTAATGAGAAGATTTGCAGTCTTGCAGACAGAGGTATAATGAAATCCAATTTGCTGTAAGTTAGATGAATTCAAGCTTGAAATAAAACACATTTTTGAACACTAAGGTAAATTAAACATTGGAAGAATTTCCATGGAGGAGGTGATATATTTGCCATTGTGTGGAATTTTTCATACAAAACTTAAGTTTTGGACATCCTTTAGTCCGTTCTTTAGAAAAAAATTGCCATGGCCTCTGTGCAGAAATTTTCAAAGAAGATGATCATAGTAGTAGAGCACACAAATTTATAAGCAGAAAGAAAGACAGGAATACGCTCAAATATTCCAATAAAGTCTATGCTATTCAAAAATCTGCCCCATATGAGAAATGAGAACTACTACAACAAAATTCTTCCTTGAAAGAATTTATAACTATTCTCTCAGCACACATTTTTTGAGATTGCCTCAGTGGATGTCAACATGACATACTGCTCCTTCTCCTGAAAGACAAGTCTCTCTTGGAGACAAGTAGTGATAAGGTCATTTGAATAACAATCTCAGGCAATGGAGTAAACACCTTTGCCTCTGTGTTCCATTGAATGTTCAAGCATCAGCTTTTACTGATGGGTAATTTCTTCCCTTGTACATTCTTGACACTGTCAACATCACTGTTCAGCAAATGCATTTTCCCTCCTTGGAAAATTAAGCTCCTATAATTATCTTAATTCCCAGGTGTTCCTGCTTTTTCCAGAAATACAGCAAAAATAGCTGAACTTTTTGGTGGTCTTTGATTCTTGAACAGTAAAGTCAGAGGAAATTGGCTTTACCCCAGCAATCATGCTGATACAAAGAATATCCATGATGTAGGGGTATGCGTCTGAGAAACATCAGTCATAAGGATGGCTCAGGAGGCAATCCTGGATGAATGACCCGGAGAAGCAATAGGTACAACTTACTATGCAAAGTGCAGTAGGAGATAATGATAGGAATACTAAAGACATGAAGATATAAAAAGAGGAAAAGATTTCTGGTTTGGACCACAATTCTTGTTTATCATTTCATCCTTATCAGTTGTCTCATTCTTGCTTCTTGACCATTAAGAGGAAAAGAGAGATGCAAGCAAGATACCTATATCTGGATTTGTATTTCAGATCTGGGTTTGTATTCTTTGCAATGGTATGAACTTTCAGCTGTCATGGTATAGTTCATTATTGTATCACAGGGGTGACTTACGACTGAAAGCTGGATTAAATTTTACATCTCACACTATTTCTGTAGAAAATACAAAACACTTCTGATTTTCCATTTTAAAAAATTCTTCCATCTCACCACATGCATTTGATTCAAAATTGGTCTTTATGAATATATGTATATAACTTCTTTAAATGTGTTGAATGAAATTTATACTGGAGGACTTGAGAACCTGCTTGGTAGAAAATGGACAGCACAACAGAGATTGATAAAGAGTAGTGCTGGGAATTATATCACTTAGTTTTGAATTAAGAACAGATTGTTTCAATTTAGTATACTTCATTATGTTCACAGAAGTGTGTTTCTGGAGCAGCATCAGGATTTTAGCTGATTTTAGCTTTAGATCATCTAAGATTGCTCACTGAACCATTAACTCTCTACTGGTCTGGAGATTCTCATGCTCTAAAAAAGTGCTTCAGTAAGAGATACTTCTTTTCCACAACCTTTCTGTTTGATGTTAGCCAGCTGCTCATAACCTGTACTTTTCTTTGCAGCAGTGATTTCCCTTAAATCCTAGCTAGCTGTCTAAGCAGGGATTTGTACACTCATTTTAGCTTCCATCCTTTTCCCCATCAAAAACTCTTTATTAGCCTTGTGGCATCTCACTTAGGAAACTAATATTAGGAAAACTTAACATCTCTGTGACTGACCAATGGAAACAGAGAGGAGAGATCAGACAGATTCTCACGCTGCACACTATCAGAGTTTGTTTTACTTAGCTCATGAAATCTTAGCCAATAGACCTCAGTCAAACTGCCCCAATATTCACAACTTTCTGTGGTAGTGAATAGAAGAGAGGAAAAGCTGTCAAAACTTTTAGCTTTGGAAGGCACTTTGATTTCTTATGATGAATGCACCTTTTTACATGAATAAATGGGTGAGCATAGATGGTAGGTGTGTATAGTATGGATGGATAGATAGCTAAAAGAATGATATGAATAGATGGATGAATATATAGATAGATATATAATGCTGCACATACTGAGAAAAAATGATGACTACAAAACTATCTTAGGAAAAACTGTGAAGTTTCTCATGCAGTGGTCTGAAGTTCTGCCCTTTGTGTCAGCTTAACAAAAACAAAATGCAAAAAGGAGACAGCTCAATTAAAGGCCACAGAAGCTTTAAAGGAAATGTACTGATTTCAGTAAAAGCAGATGAAAAACCTCCTCAAGTGGAGGAGGGTTTTGGCATGAATCCTGAAAGCTGTGGGTAGAGAGTAAATGCCAGAAAACTTTTCACCTCCACAGAAAGATAAAATAAAATGTAGTTTAAGCATTTAAGAAATACATTACTGTTATGTTTTACACTTAAAGAGGGTGCTGACAGGTATGGAGCATCCCAGAGGAAAATCTTAACAGCACAATCAGTGCTAAGTGGTTGTGTTTTTTATTTGCATTTCCTTAATTCTGTTCTTTTTTTCCTTGCAAAAGACTAAATAGATTACCAGCTTTGTTTTGATGAATTCCATCTTTCTCTATGAAATGAAGATAGTAGTTCTTGCCATGATTAAAAAAAAAAAATTTTCTGCAAGTGTAGAGTCATCACTCTTATTTGATAAGGCTTTCAATTTTTACTTTAATGGCATATGTCTCATTATTTCAGAGGTGAATAAAAATCAGTCCTAATTTTAGCCAGGCATACTGGGCCCACAGATGAAAAATATGAGCTTTGGCCAGACTTGTGAATTCCTCTGAAAACTTGCTAACTTATAATATTCTCCGTAACTTTCAATTTTTAGACTAAAGTTTCAGACTTCTGCACTGAGTTATGTACTTAATATTTAAATTGGTTTGACTTTAATAAGCATCACTATTTATATTACATATCTAGAAACCTAATTTCTTTTGAATGTGAGAAGGTAACTTTTAGCGGTTTCAGGTAATTCAATCCTGGTAAAGGTTTCTCGGAGTCGTTTAGGTTACAAGGAACCTCTAGAGTTTATCTTGTCCAAGCCCTATCCTAAAGCAGTGCCACCTAGAGCAGATTGCTCAGGACCATATCCTGATAGCTTTTGAATATCTCCAAGGATGCTCCCTGGGCAACTTGTGCCAGTGCTTCATCCCCCTCACAGTGAACAGTGAAAGTGTGTTTCCTGATGCTCAGAGGAAACCTCCTGACTTTCATTTTGTGCCTTTTGCCTGGCCATCACTGTTACTCTATCCATTTTGCACCCTCCCTTCAGGCATTTATATACATTGATACGATCCCTCCGTGAGCCTTCTCTTCTCCAGGCTGAGCAGTCTCAGCTCTCTCAGCTTCTCATCACAGGAGACATTCTCCAGTACCTTGATCATCTTTGTGGCCCTTTGATGGACAGCAGTTTGGACCTCTCCACTCTAGACTTGTCTCTTTGTACTGCACACAGACTTTTGGCATTATACCTCAGCAGGCCTTGTACCCCTCCATTTCCCATGCTCTCTCTTATGCCATGCTCCGTGTTACATTGATTGATAAATCAAACATGCAAATAGCAATTATCTCAAGGATGTCTATAGAGGAACTATGAATATATGGGGCTTAGGTAATAAAAATAAGTTTAAATTTCTCCAGAATTGTGTCAGTGCTGTGCAGTCTGAATATGAGCCACTCTACGATACTATGCTTGGCTGCTCGGGATATCTCCCCGAGACAGATGTCTTTGTGATATGGGCGTAGATTGAATGGAAAAAGTAGTCCTCAGGGATGTTAGATCAGAGCACAACCTTTCAGCAGATGGCACATTTTTTTATAGCTGAGCTCTGGGTCACATAGGAATAGAAAAGCTCAGCTATTCCTTGTGCTGAGAACTGCTAAAGCTGCATCATCAGGGAGCCCCTCCATTGCAGCATAAGTGAAGGTCAGATTTTCATATTATGTCTGGGACAAGGTCAAAGTTACCATAATTACATACCTGTGCCACGGAATTTTCCACAGCACAGTGGCAATATTTGGAGGTCCTACATAAACACAGGCAAAAAAAGATTGAAAGAAGCTTACAGAAGCTGAAGTGTATAATAAAATGTAAATAGTAGGAGAGAACTGTGTGTAAGATTCAGGTGAAAAATATATATGATGATTATAAAACCTGATGTAATGAAACATGACAGGGTGGGGCCCTAGGGCTGAAATAAACTAGATTCCACTCTTTAAACTACATAATGCAAGAGTGAAGATATAGAAAATGGGAAAAGTAATGCAGTAATAAAAATGTTTTGGAAAGTGAGATGGGGTAAACCAACACAGTCTTTTATCTCACATGAATCTCCTGTCACTATCTTTGAATATGAGTTTTATCTTGGAAGGATTTGTTGTTTTTTGGGAGGGTGTTGTTTTTGGGGTTTTTTTTTTGGATGGTTGGTTGTTTAACTGAGTGGAATATGTAAATAATCCCAACAAAGAAAAAAAGAAAAAAAAATTATCATTACCTAAAGCACATATGGAGAATTCCTATTACAATGCAATCTGAGTTCTTCAGTTCCTCTCAAGCCCCTTGGCAACCCACCTGTGGGTAATTGTGCACCCTCATGCACAACCATGCAAACATGTTTCTGTGTATATGTTTCAAGGATAGATACAGCAGCAGTCTGAGAGCAAGGAAAGAAATGCAGGGGTCTGCCCTCACATGGGACAAAGACATTTGCCCTAGTGACTGGGTCTTGCCACCATCAATGTCCAGGGTCCAGTCCTACCTCACCCACCACCCATTCTGCTTTGCTCTATAATTATGCTTTTGTGATCACAGATGTGTTGTATTTTTGACAGATCTGCTTTTAAGCATGGTTGTGTTTACTATAAAGCCAAAATTTGCTGCTGTGGAAAGGACTTAAAGACTGGTCTGGCCTACAGCCCAGTAATGAGCTGCAACAGTCAGTTTCAATAATACTCTGGGATTGAATACACAGATCTCAGCATGCAGGTCCAGCATTACTGTGCTTATATGTCCATGAAAGAAGTACAGGCCTTTCCATTTTATTGACTGGGAAACTGAGTCCAAAGGCATCAGCAGCCTTGTTCTGTTACCATGGAAGTCGATAGCAAAAATCCCTTTTACAGTCACAGAAAATGAAAGGCTGAGTAAGAACTGATACATCTCAGTAGAAAAGCAAAACTGTTGGCTTCCAATCGTTTACAATTAAGCCCATCTTTTGTTTCATTCCCTGTTAGGCACCAAGGGTACTTTCTCTCTGTTGCATATCTGTGATGCTTCAGAAGAAAGTGACTCTTTTATGTGCAAAGAATTTATATAAGCTTGCAATCCTGTATACTAGAGGAAAGGGGATAGATGTTACCTTCTTTTGTGAACAGGGTTTACTCTGGAGGAAGAATTTGGGCTCCCTTAGTAGATACAGGCATTATTTGATGTGTATTATCAGTGGTAGAAGTATTAAACTTCTAAAATCCTGTATGGATTCTAAAATCCTGGATTTTTTTTTTTTTAGTTACTAATAGTTAGCATAAGAGGTCAGTAAACACTCTGTGGAAAAAAATCTGTCTTTCTTGGGATGGCAGTACCATTCTCTAGTGTCTTGAAATCACACATTATTCATAAATTATAGGTAAAATTAAGGGAGTGAGAATTTGTCACTCTGCAGTACCTCTCTTCATCAACCAGTTGCCTTCTGAACATAAAGCGACACTGCTGTGTCAGAACAGATTAAACCCTTTGCTCTTTTTCCTCTTTGTTCTGAGTACAGCAACGCTACCACGCATCCAGCTGTTTGAACAGGGAGGATTAACCTTCTCCTGGGGCCAATTACACAGCCCAGCTGTCTACTGTCATTGCGGAGCTGCCAAGAAACTCATCCAGGCACACATGTGACAGAGTCCCTGTTGTAATGAGGGTCCGTGTGACGTGCAGAATCAAACTCTACAACCCGAGATAGGTTATAAAGTAAGTATGTTTATTGTGACACCGGGCGCAAGGGGGATCGCTTCTCCTAACTTGTGTGCTGTACTTCAAAGTAAGCAATTATTTATCATGAGAAACATACATACTCATTGTCAAAGGAGGGGTTATTACAATTCATTCCAGGAATAGGTGTGGTTATTATAATTATTTCTGGGAACTCATTATCATGTCTCCTCCCATTGACACCTGCACACTGCTGTCTGGTGGTTGCGGGCCGGGGTCTTCTGGAGGAAGGCCCACAGTCTTCCTCGCAGTGTATTTTTTACCTTTGACTCAGAATGCAAAGTTGTGCTGAGCCAGCAACTGCAGAATTGGTATGTTCCAGCTTATCTCAGGAGGCTCTTCTTTGCTTCTGTTTGGCTCAGGGTTAGCTTCTTTTATCTACAAGGACCAAGGTTATACAAGATGAGCTACACTCCTATCTACACAAGACAAGCTACAGCTGCAAAGTTAAAAAGACTACGACACAATGAAACATTTATAACTCACGTGTTTCAGATGGCTCCTGGACATTCTCAAAATGGGGATTCATGTATCAGAGTACTGGCTGTTCTGCTCTCCCAGTCATTTCTGGCTGCTTGAGTACAGGCTTGGTCACTCTGCACAGCCAGCCTGTATGAGTGAGTCACAGGTCCAGATGTGGTGAGGTCAGGTTGTCTTTCACCCAACAGTGTGCATCATCATGGTATGGGACAAGAGATGTGCACATGAACACTGCCAGGTGGGGCTCTATCAAAATCCTGGGCATTTCTGGGGCCTTGGAACTTTAATCTCCTCCTAACTAGGATCTTGCAGATTGGTGCTCTAATGGGCCGCAAACACCAGCGGTCTGAGCTCCAGCTTGTAGGTAATGATTATCCCCCACATGCTTCCTATGTCCGTGGTAGAAACACATCAATGATAGAGTGATTACAGTCACCACTGAGGTCTCTATGATCAAACTCACTTGCTCTTTCAATTTGTACAAAGCACTAAAATACAGTCATAGAAAACCCTAAATAACGTCTACTACTAGCCACTGGTAAAAAGTGCAAGCAAAAAATTCTGAGCTGTTTGGGGGAATGACCCCATCTGACAAATACAGAAACAGAAGGTTTCTGGAGGTTTTCTGCCTGGGGGGAACCTCCCAAATCCATGAAGTATGTTTGGTTGAAAAATCAGGTAGAAGAAGTGAACTATATTTTCCACTCTTCCCAGCCCTCTAGTTGAGTGCATCAGGATTGTGAGTTATGATTCACAAAAATCTCACGAAAATCAAAGTAGTTTTCATTCTGTTGGCTGCAGATGGACATTTTTAAATCAAACATTTATTCTGTGATTTTTCTTTTGAGTGCAGATGGAAGACAGAGAGTGGGAAAAGGGGCGAGGGAAATGATGCACTGAAAAAATATCTATTTCATTGTGGGAAGAAGGCCTTGAAAATTAAAAGGCAGTCTTGAAAGTGGTTGATTTTAGGAGAATTACCTTATTACCTTGGAAATACTTCCCAGATAAATTTCATATGGTATCAGGATATGGCGAAGCATAACTACAATACAAGTTGACAAATCATGCCTTGAACCTCAGCCACACCTGTAACAGTGAACACTAACACATTTTCAAGCCTATTTGTAACCATTAGAGAGCAATCTGAAACATAGGACTGTTCCGAAATCTATTTGCAGTGAATTGCTTCTATATCTTCCACAGACTCCACTGTTTTGGCAAAAGATTTGGGTCTGATTTAGTTCTTCTCATCTTCTTAATTATGATAATGATTGGAAAAATCACGCTAAGTAAGAAATTAGGAGTGATCTGCATGCTTACATTTGAAGCACAATGGAGTGTTTATGTGTACAAGCCTTGCTGACCTAGATCTCTATTTTTTAAGTGGTTTTTCCATACGTAGTAATAACAGGATATTCATGTTTGTTTCTGGCATGTTTCAAAACTAGAAGACTCTGGTTCATAGTGATCTAAACATAATGGAGCTGTCAACTGGGTTTTTGCAGTCATTTCTCTTAACACTGTGAGAAAGAATATGAAATAGCCCACTGAGAAAATGGGGATTGTATCAGTGCCCATAAAATATTATTATTATTTTCCTGCTGAAGAAAAGAAGTGCTAGTAAAGAAAAAAAAATAATAGATTCTTCATACAGAAATTGCATCAGAGTATTTTAAAGGGATTCTGTCTCAGTTTCCCTGCACTCATAAATTAAGACTATGGATACCATGAAATGTTAAATCAATTTGTTGACCAAACGTTGTTGATATGTAGGGCAGGGGGCACCTGTTATTTCTTCAGAGCTGAAAGCTGTTATATATCTAGTGATGAGAGCAGGGTTATGTAAAAAGAAAAACAAAGAGAAAAAAAAAAAAAGAGATGAAGTCAAACTAAAACACATATGACCAATCTTTTGAAATTGGTGGGAATATTGCCTTTCCAATGTTTGAGTTATGCATTATGAATACTTCATCTGATGCATTTAGCCCACACTCCCATTTTTAATATGTGAATCAGTGGCAAAGCAGTCTCAGATTTCACATTCACATATAAACTAAAACTACAGTATTAAAATTGTTCTAGAAGCTCCTAAACTTCTGTATCTTTTCACTGCTAGCAACTCTACTACCAGCATATGCACCCAGATTGAAGAAGAGGATTTTTTTCTTAATAAAAATACAAGCAAATACATTTATTAAAGGTTATCTCACATGCAAACACTGGCCTGTGAAACATGACTGAGGAAGCACTTTCACAAAAAAAACCCTCTTGCTTGCAGTTTTGTTTGACTACCTATGATAGTGATCACTGCCTGTGATAGACAATCAGTTGAATTTCTAAGTCCTATTTCCTCAACTATTTCACTACATATATAAAAATTGTGCTAAGAGAAAAATACTTCCAGCTGTTACAAAAGTGTTCTTTGTGCCTTGAAAATGGAATTTGTTCTGTGAAAAACAGGTAATCCTTCTGCCAAGCTCTGGTCCAGAAGAAGTAATGAATCATTCCAGTGACACAGATGGGCTGGACAAATACAGAACGTGAATGGATGATGCTTTGTAATTTAGTATGGTTTAATGCCAGTACTATACGAATAGGCACACAGATGAGAATAGAATTATCACATCCCACATTTGTGAGGTCTGACTCCATACTTTCATAAACCTAGCTTAAAATAATGCTGATGGAAATTTTTATGTGGAGTTCCCAATTATTTGCCTAGAATATGATTGTCATGCTATTGTTTCACTTTCCTTCTCTTAAGGTGATTTGCTGTACATTGGATTACCAGGTACATAACACTTATCTGAAAATATCACATATGGGGAAAAAAAAAAAAAAAAAAAAGACTAAAATTTCACCATGACCAGATTTTCCTGCACAGTTTCTGAGTGAACCAAATATCAGTGTAGAATCCCTCTTACAGCAGTTGTTCTTCTTCTGTGTTAGAGTAGAAACCAGAAGCTCTCACAGGTGTGTGTGAGAATGTTTCCATACCTCATTGTCACTGACCATGCTGACAGTGCTGATTTACTCTGTCAGGACACAAGTAGGCAGAGTACTCGGAGATATTCATTAAGTCTCAAAGAAAGCAACAGGATCTAAATGTATGCCTTGAGTTTTGTGTTGATTTATGTGCTCTGCTGAGCTGTACAGTTGCTTAGAAATGGAGTTCCTATCCCTCTTGTGCTTGTGTTGTACTCAGTAGGATTCCAGACAAGTGTCTATTGACTATGTTTTTAAATCACCATGATATTATGAAGAGGAAATAATAAGACAGAGTAATAATAATAAGTAAAAGCCTATTTTTTCCTTGAGGTAGTTCAATTTAAATTCAATCAAGCTACACAGAGCTCGGCTGAGCCTATTATTACCTATTAGATGTTGTAGCAGAGCTAGGATGTCATGCAAATACTTAAAAATTGAAAAGAACACAATTACTACATGCCAGTTCTGTGTTTTAGATACAATTGGGCCAATCATGCTGATTTGAGTTGGTAACTAAGTACAGTAAAGGCAAAAGAACTGCACTGAAGACCTAGCAATTAATTTACTCTGTAGAAGTAAATTGCAGCCAAGGTCATATGTCTTCCTCAGATTTACCACCAAATGAAAATTACACATACTCTTCTGGAATGAACTGGAAGTGCAAGAAATCTGCAGGCTTGACACTGCAAAAACCTGTAGAGGATATGTGTGATGAACAGTTACTTGAGAGTAGACACCACCAGAAATCTTCTCTGTATGCACACATTTTTTGTAGGTTATGAATGTGTTTGCTTACAATGCATGTACATACATGTACCTATATACATATATGAAAGTGTTTATATAGGTACACATTTTGATTTCTTTCAGCATTTTACAACTTGATGACTTCTTCATTGAATTCACAAGCTCCGAGAGAAGAAGCATGGCAGAAAGAAGCAAATTTATTACAGTTCCCTCTGGTTTCTGTGCAGTTTCTTGTCCATATGAATACAGTCATCAGAACAAAAGTCTGCATGAATTCATGACACACATTGCTGCTGACTGCAGCAAAAAGCAGCCCTTGAGTGCCAAACTGCCAGCAAGAGTAAGCACAGGATAAGCTTCCTGCCTGTACCTACAGGTGGGTGGGAGAGATGCTGAAAGGTTTTTGTATCAAATGTCTTAATTTAATTAAAACAAGGGAGAAGAGGAAAAGGTTTAACTAATAAAGCAGCTGCATCCCCTGTGCTTCCAGCAAGCCCAGCTGCTCACACAGAGAAGCACAAAATCCAGACAAATTTTTCATTAACGAAATTTTCCATTCCAGCTCCACTGATGCAGAGGTTCCCACTTGCAGGCCCCTTGCTGTGTTGCAGAGCTGATTATTAGTTATTATTCATCTGTCCTCAATTCAGGGATCGGATCTGTCGCTGCTTCAGGAGGCTGAGAATCTAGCCAAGCTTACTGAGGGAAAAATATAAAGCAGGCAAACATAACCACTGTGTGAAGTGCTTTTCCTGTGGGCTGCCAACCTCACCCTGATGTGCAGATCAGGAATAATTTTCAGTCAACAAAGACAGGGACATTGCAGATGAAGCCTGAGACAGACAGAACACAAAATCACGCTGTCCTCATCCTCACTCAGCTGATCACAGAATCACGGAACATTAGGGGTTGGAAGGGACCTCGAAAGTCATCCAGTCCAACCCCCCTGATAGAGCAGGACCTAGATCAGGTCACACAGGAATGCTCCAGGCGGGTTTTGAATGTCTTCAGAGAAGGAGACTCCACAACCTCTCTGGGCAGCCTGTTCCACTGCTCTGTCGCCCTCACCGTGAAAAAGTTTTTCCTTATGTTTACCTGAAACCTCCTATGCCCAGCTTGTCCTATCACTGGATGTCATTGAGAAGAG
>JANHGN010027251.1:31016-53563 GCA_024605025.1 Megaceryle maxima
TGATGAATATATTGAACAGCACTGGGCCCAGGATCAACCCCTGGGGAACACCACTACCCACAGGTCTCCAACAAGACCCTGCTCCACTGACCACAACCCTCTGGGCTCTGTCCTTCAGCCAGTTTCCAATCCATCTCACCACACAACCATCCAAGCCACCCTTCTTAAGCTTGGCTGTGAGGATATCATGGAAGACAGTATCAAAAGCTTTGCTGAAGTTGAGATATACTACATCTGCTGCCCTCCCCTTATATATCCATCTAGTTGTGCCATCATAAAAGGCTATCAGATTAGTCAAGAATGACTTCCCTTTGTTGAATCCATGTTGACTACTCGTGATAAGCCTCCTTTCCTCAACATGCTTTGAGATAGTGGCAAGAACAAGCTGATACTTCACAAAGATACAGGTGACTGAAAAGAACACCTCATCAGAATTCCCCTTAACATCCTTCATAATTTTTCCTCTCATGGCAAAAGCAACAAAGAAGGGGCAAACAGGAATATTAAGCTCTCAGTAAGGCAGAGGGGAATAGTTCCAGCAACCACTACTTCCTGGCATGGAAAAGCATGCTACTTCTGGTTACACCGAGAAAGAAGAAAAAAAGAGAGATGTGTCAATCTTGCACCTTCCTACATACTGCTTCCAGCTGAGTGTTGTACACAGTGAGTAAGAAATCTCATTCCTCATGCAAGTAATCTCTGTATAGCTTTGTAGGGCTTGAATAAGCCTAGGTCCATGCATCTGCTGCTTCTGCTACAAGGATTGCCCTCTGTGGAAATAAAAAGGACAAGACTGAGGAGCAAATGGTGACAGAAGTGTGACACACCACTGCTTGTAGGATGAAGTTTCCTGGGGTTCTGCCTGGCCTTGGGAAAAGGGTCATCTCTGCTTCCCTTCATCTCTCCTTCATGAGGGGCTGCTGAAAACAAAAATCCCTGTGAAACAGCATGGCTTCCAAGGCAGTTGGCTGGAAAACTGGATGGCAATCTGAAATAGGAGCCAGCTTCAGGTGACATGTTCAGAAATAAGGTCCTCTTGTACAGTATGGCTTATCTGTCAGTGCTCATGAAATGTGCCCCTCCTTAAACTGCTTCTCTCTGTATATTTTGTGATCCAGAAGTGCAGAGATCAGCAGAATTGTTTTCTCAGTTTATATTTGGGTAATAACAGCAGAGATAGATGAGTAAAAGTATTCTCACATCACTAGACGAGATGATTAGGTTAATAAAATACAAACACAAGTTTTGTGGTTTTTAATGCCTAAAAAATACCTAGTCATATGTTTGTATAGTAAACAGTATGCCAAGTACTTACCAAGATCAGAGACTTGGACTAAATATTAAAGGTAAAATTAATCAGGGGCAACCTGTAGGCCTGAGAGAGCAAGTAATGGCCTCTCATTGTACGTCTCTCAATATAATTAGCGTGCGGTTTTTTTGGCTTGCCAGGAGCCACCCGAATCAGGCATTTATTTGATGACACTAATAAGTTTTGGTGTGTCAGCCATAGATCAGTGATCACAGTCATGCTGATACATGTTGGCTCACACATCACCATTCACCTACCTTGCTATTTATTGGATTAAAAAAAACCCCAAAACCAAACTTAGAAGCTTAAATCCCTTGCATTCCCACATCTTTAAAAACTATTAATTTCTGGTCCTCTTGGCTGGAAATAGCACTTAACAAAGCCAGGAAATGTTCAGAGGAAAACAGGAATGGCTGCAGGGATGGCATGGCTGCAGTAATGGAAAGCACTAACATTTGAGCCTGGAAAAAGCAAGCACAAGCCTCCAGAAGAACTCCTCATCATATCTGAGAACACATATCCCACGTTGTAGTTCTACTGAAAGCCTTAGCGTATCACTCAGCATACCTCATTTTAAATGTATAAAGAAACTTCCAATGAAGTTCAGATGTGCGTCCTGAAATGCCTTGTCATGAGGAACTGAGCAGAAAAATCCAGGCAAAAGCTCCTGTATGTGGGAGGTAGATATGAGAGTAATTCTTTGCTGTTTTCAGCCAAGGGAGAGCTGGGTACCTGCCACTTTGCAAACCCACAGATTTCTGAGATTATCCTTTGATGAGCAGACGTTTCCTTTAAATAGCATGTTGCAAATTAACAGTTCTCAGAAAAATCCTTTGACAAAGTCCCTGATAAAGTTTCTTTCTTAACCCTTAAACTTCTGACTTGGAGCAATTATTGGAGTGATAGGAAAAGGAGGGCCTAATACAATGATTTCTCCTGTGGTTAATAACCTCACATGGCAATGTAAATGTGTGAGATAGTTTACTTGTTATGTGGGAGACAGTGGATAAATTTTAAGCTCAGAGGCATCTGGTTATAGCTATTTTCTTTGTTCAAAGGCAATTTCTGAGATGTTTCACATTTTTTTTTCCTGTCTTGAATTATGATAAATACAACATATATCTGTGAAATAAAAATTAGGACAAACTCTTGAGATTTTTCCTTCCTTCTCACAATGAATTAATTTAAATGTTAAAACAAAAAGCAATACTCAGTTATGCAATTCACAAAATCTCACATATTTTGGCAAATTAGTTTCCACCACATGTTTTAAAATTTTGAATTCTTTAGAATGGACCTTTTCTGGCAAACAAGAATTAGTATTTCCCTATGAAAAATGTTTCATTGAAAACTGTCTTACTGATTTGCTACAATGGAGAAGAGGATAAAATATGCAATTTTTTGAATGAAAGCATTTCATATTCTTGCACACCAAAGCAAAGTTGTCTCTTCCACAGTACGAGGCAAGTCCTCTACAGGTAAAACAGTTTAATTCCATGTCTTTCGAGGAAGTGGTATGAATAATGTTGGCAGCAAACCTCATCCCTGGTTTATAAAGCAGAATTTCCTGTCACAAAAACGTTGGAGCCTAGCTCTGTTAGCCTATCTTCTTGTGTCTCCTTACTGTTTTTCTGCATCAGACATTACTATACATCTTTGTCCTGAACTGTAATAATCATGGGTTTCATCACAACAGAGGTACTGCTGATTCTTCTCAATGTGTTGCATAATAACAGTTATCACTTTCTTTAATCAAAATGCTATTTAGCCTTTAAAAAAAATTCCATGGACACTTACCCTGTCTGAGGAAGATATGTGCATCATCTTTTGTTGTGTTGATACAATGTTCTTTATTTACAAATAAATGCAAACTAGGATAAGCTTTGGGGTTTTATTCATTTTTACTTCCATTTTATTTGTTTGCTTGCTTCTATGACTGTGGGCAAGAACATATTTGGGTTTTAATTTTTCCTTTGTGATCATCTCATGGACCACTTTCCAATGTCCCTGTCTCACAGACTGACACTACTCCATAACCTACAAGGTGAGAGTCACTGATATGTAACACTGCAGTGCAGTTATTCTTAACTACAGTAGACTTTTAATTTCTATATTCTCTCTTTCATCAGGTTCTTCTTCATAAAAGTAAATCATCAAAGGTCTTTTCCAGTCTGTTCCAGTGCTGTTCCACTGGAGGCTTTTACTGGCATTACTGAAAGAGATATGTGAGTCTATCTGTTCTCATAGAAAGGCAAATAGGTGAAATTCTGCCATCAAATAATGTCTGGTCTGAGCTGTGTCAATAAAATCTGTGATTTTCTTGATTATTCTCTCCCATGTTCAAACAAATAGATCATCTGTAGAAAAATGATGCAAGCATACCATATAGTATTTCTTGACAAAGAAATATCATTTTGTACCATGGTCAGAACATATTAGTAAGAACAGAAGGACCAGACTTTCTAAACAAGCTCTGCAGATGTCTTTTGCAGCTGGATTGTCAATAACTCTAAGGGCTTCAAGATGTTCCTAGTTGTCATGGGTTCAGTTTGGGTTAATTATCACAAGCAGCTGCTGGCCTAAGTGGCTGGGAGGAGCCTCAGACTGGGGGGAAGGCACAGCCAGGATAAACAACTGAGCCAGTCAATGGTTATTTGATACCATGCTGATGTCATGCCCCTATAAAAGGGGAGGGCTGGCCCAGCATAAGGGTGGTTGTTTTCATCTCATTTTGGTGTGGGACTTCAGCTTATACCTGGAGAAGTAGCTCAGGTAGAGTCTTGTGGTTTCTATCACTCACTTTGCATATTATTTCAATGGTACTATCAATAGTACTATTGTTTTCTTCTCTCTTTGTGTTGTTTTATTAAAATGCCCTTATTTCAACCCATGGGGTCTTAGCTTTTTCTTTCTCCTGATTCTTCTTCTCATCCCATAGATGGGTTGTGGGGTGTGTGTGTTTGTAAGTGGTGGGTGAGTAGCTGTGTTGTGGTTAGCTGCCATCAGAGGTTAAACCACAGCACTAGTGGATGTGCAGGTGGAGTAACTACCTCAGGGCTATTGTGTCTGGATGTGGAAGAGAACAGAGGTGAGAATACTCACTTGCTCAGCTATATTTCAGTTCAGGAGCCAAAGTCTATGCTAACTATACTATTCTGCTCCTTGGAAAGCATGTTTCTCAACATAAAAATAGAAACTGGGGACTTCTGAGAACCATGGTAATATGTCTCTTGTTTTGGTGATTGCAAAGATGCTGGCTGGTTAAATCTAGAGCCTTGTTTTTTCTGTGTGATGGATATAGATCTGGTTCCATTCCTCATAACATTATTGCAGCTCATCTCCTGGGCTCTTTTGTGCTAATTTTTATGTTCATTAATATCTTTAGCTCCCACAATCACTATCTGTGGGCACTTTTCTACCACGTTCCCCAACAGTAAGCTTTCTTAAGCTTATTTTATATGCCTTTTAAATGTAAGAGATGGGATGGGTAAATTCATTTTGCAATAGGTATACACTGAGGAGGTTGGGGATAGTAATAGCTAAGATCTGAAATAAGAACAATCTCAGTCAAAAATCTAGGCAAAAAATGGAAAACAAATTCTATACTCACTGTATTTGAGTGATACCGTAGCTGCAATTATCCTCAAGAGTACATTAAAAAGCTTAGGACATTCAACTACATATATGTCATTCGGGCCATTCTTGTAAGTGGGCCTCACTGTAATATTATGCATGTTAATCATCACAAGTCTTATCCCAACTCCAGTTTATTGAAAATAGCTTTCTCTCTAGAAGCATAGCTAGGTGATATTTCCATGTCAATATTTACTCCAAGATGTATTTTCTTTTTTATACGGACAATCAGACAAATACAGTGTTCACTGAATTCACTAATGAAGCTAGTAGAAGCCAATTGGAGTTCTGTGAGCAGGATCTTTGCTTGGTCTACCTGTCTAATGTCACAGTGGTTAATGGCAAATTGTACATTGCTGCCTCCCTCTTCTTACTCTAAAAGAATCATTCATTCAACACAATATATGGAAAATATGCTCCAGATAAATAGTGCTGAAGTATACCTTTGTCAAAAGCTTTTTAAGATATTCATCATCAGGGCTTCAAAGACACACTATGCTGAACCTTGCTACAGTAACTAAAGAAAAACATGGACCTTTGTTCCACTTCAGGGAAAGAAAGAATATTGGAATGCTGGGTAATGATGTTCTTGAAGGTAATGAAAAAGGGGTGGTCAATTTGGCCTTAAGCCTAGGCTTCAGCTGCCCCTTTACACCAGTAGGACTAAAACCAATGAGATTCAATCATTTCCAGCAGTATCCCCCACCAGACCTCTTGTACATTATTTCTCAAAGTAGCATAGAGAAAAATGATCATCTATTGTAACTTAACTTTGTTTGAATGAAGAGGCAAGTGGAAAGCTAACTTACCAAGGTACTGAAAATGGACCAGAGAAACTTTAGGTAGCAGTAAGTTTTATTTCAATTAGTAGCATAAACTCCAACTCAGTAATTTGAGACACTAGTAGAGTCGACTTTGCTAGTTGAACTTCACTGAGCTCTCAAATGAGTTGGTTTTATAGGAAAATACAGTCTAAGTATTTTTTTGCTATAAAGTCATTGTTTTATTTATTGCTTTAATAGCTCTAAGTATTTCATACTGTAAAACTTTAGAAGACTTTGTTGTGAAGAACTTATTCTTTGGATGACAGACATAACTGAGAAATGCAAAACTGGTTTACTTTCCTGTCATATGTGATCTCCCATTTTTCTCTTAGGCTTTTACCTATCCAACACAATAGATCCTCCTTTTCAAGGCTGAAATTTTTATTATAAGGGAGCCTACAAACTGAACAATAAATTATCTAAAGCACTGTGCATACAATTGCAAAGCCCCATTGTCAGCTATTCCACGTTAAGAAAAGATCAAAGATGTTAAAGATTTATCTCAAGCTCACTTGAAATCTGTATCCTTTGACTGAAGTAGTTTCATCTCTTTAGCTGCAATAATGCAGCTTTTTACTCTCAAAATACTTCATTGTTTTCTTTGTGTGTGACCTCCTGTTGTATTAAACAGGAAAAAAAAAAAGCCAAGTTACACTGCAAAACTACAGCCATTAGTTTTAGTCTTGAGATATTTACATGTTCAGTGAGCTACAGCTTTGCAAGTAGGATAAAAATTATTTATTCTATCTACCTGTCTGTCAATATATCTGCTTGTCCATCTATCTCAGTTTCAGTTTGGACACAACTTTTAGTTCATTCCAAAAGGGAATATACTAATTTTTTTTGAAAATCACAAATTAGTAATTTGGGAAAGTTGTCTGCTCGTTTCACTGGAAGCAATGTGACTTGCCAGATCATTCAGATACATCATGAGTTTTGATATTTAAATTACCATATATACAGCAAGAACACAACTAATTTAAAAACTAGACAAAATACATGCGGCTATAATAACAGGAATAACCCCATGTATTTCATTCTTTCACTTCCATGGGCACCCCCTTTGGTAACCTGAAATTTATCCCCTGTATTTCCCTATTACTCCAGTCATACTGCAGTGGTTTTGACATATATTGTTGGTTGGTTGGGGTTTTTTTAAGTTGGCCACAGAAAGCCATTAAAGTAAATATGTCCTTTAGCTGCTAAGAGCATTCCATCTGAACCAAATGCAAAGCAGTCTCCATTCGTGAGGTAAATCTCTGTGCTTCATTATTTTTAACAAACGTGCATCTCTGGGGGAAAAAGACACAGAGTCAAGCAAAGGCAAAGAGAAAAATGTTGCCATAGAGTCTTAACAGATCAAAGTTTGCAGGAAAGAGTCACCTTGCTTTTGACTGTATGATATTTTTTTTTTCCCTTTTCTTGCTCTAAAATTAGGCACATCCATTTTAAAGGAGCCATCTGGGCAATCCTAGGAAAAGCAAGAAGTACCAGACCTGACATTCTGAGGATCAGTCAACCTTAGGAAAAATAAGTAATTTATCTTTTCTTTCTGACTTGAGGAATTAAATAAAGCAAAATGAGACAAGAGAAACTCCTATTGTGAAGCATAATAGAGAATGTCATTACAGCTTTCCTTAGATGATTCAAGGAGCTTGTGCTACCAGCATGAATCTGCATTTGTTTCATAACAAAGTGGCAGCCAATAGGTTAAATGCTTAATATAAGGCTGTGATTCAGCAGGCTACTTCCATTCAGAAAAAAAAAAATACTGAAGATTAAACTCTGCTATGCTTTTGGTTTCTCCTGAGCAGGAATCCTGGAACCCAGTACTGACTTCATTTTACAGATCTCCCACACAATACAGGAGTGACTTAACTGTATCTATCCTAAGAAAAAAAGGAATGTTGAGGCAAACTCTTCTATGTATTTCTGATGTAGACAGACTTTAGCATCCTCTTAAAATTGTTACTCTCTTAGAGCAAAAAGCCATGACAGTCTTCATATTCACTCTTGCCTCTCCTGTTTATATTAAAGAATAACTTCCTGTGACGAGTGCCACTAATGGCAGTGAGCAACCTGTGCAATAAAATTAACGCTTCAACTGAGTCAAAGAAGAACCAAACCCTCTAGAAGGAGGTAACTAAAGAGTTGCATGGAGGATGACAAGCAGCTACTGTAGAAAGCAATATCTGGGCTGGATATCAGAGACCATTCGTATCTGAGAGACCTGTCGGACTTGCATAGGCACAGACAAACAAGGGCAAACAAGGAAGTGTTTTTTTGCTAGGATTTTTATAGCCAATTGGTCAAACTTCTTGAGAACAGAGTTTACAATGCTTGAGGAAGGGAATAAAATCAGACAGAAAATACCTTAGTTGCTCTTTGCCAACTGAATACTCGTGCTCGTGAAATGGTAAATTGGTTGGTTTACCTGGCATTGTGAAATATAGGGTTTCATTACCTTTACTACCCAACTACAAATGTAGCTATTGTCTAACAACTTGTCTGGTCCTTATTTAAAACAACTCACTTTAATTGCCTTAACTTCAGTGGAATTTCCACAGTTCTCCCCTTCATTGCAAGCTCAGCATTTGTTTATGTTCATATTTTAATTCATTACTTTTTCTTTTGACCTCTCAAATGCTCATATTAAGAAGAAAGTATTTTTCATTAAATCTTTCAAAGCTCTAAATATTTACTTTATATCTGCCTACAAATATTTCAAGCAGCTTCCTTTCAGCATAAATAAATTTTATTACCTATGAATCCAACCAGGCTTTAATCCCTTTAAGTATCATTCCTGTTCCACATTTCCTAAAGGCAAACAAGTTTTGTTGAAACAGTTGAGTGAGCTGTGTATTATAGTGTAGAAAACATAAAATAAAATGTTCTTGGTTATTCTCTCTCCCCACTTTCAGATACCAAACACCCTCTTTGCACTCAAGCTTACAGGAGACATCTGCCTCATGTCTAACCTAAGTAATTTCAACTGTTCTCATTGTGTAGTTTCTGAATCTGCTTGTTCTGGCACCTCCATTTCTTTCTCCACTAGAGTACCTGGCTGCTGGTCTTAGAGACTGTCAAAGTGTAGTATCTCCTGCTCATCCAAGATTAATTTAATCTGCCATCATGCTGTCTGGATCTCCAATGACTTTGTGACTGGAGAATTTCACAATCCTCTGCAGGTTATTATTAGATTATTTTCCATCAGTTTTCAATAACTTGTCTACTTTTGCTGGCTAAGGAATGCATTAAAAACCAGTACTTCCAATATTGATCTTTGGGACACTTCTGTACTGACCTTCTCATTTTTATGGGTTCTTAATTTAACATGCTACCTAATTTCCAACATTATCTAGCCTTTTTAGTCTATTGGTATTGTCTTTATTTTAAATCTGCACCAGTATTTCTTTTACCAGCGATCATCCTAATTGTCTGAAATGTCCTGAGCCTGTTCTATCCATATGTAGTCTTTAACCAGCTGTAGAAAAAACACAACAATAAAACTTATAGTAGTGCAAAAAATTATAATTTTTAGTAGGATTACCTTTTTTTGTTGCAATATTTAGCACTTTGAATTGTAAGATCACAAAATATTTTAAGAAGGAAATAAAATACCAGTCCTTCCAATTCACTGATGTGAAAACTGATACATGCTGTACCTAAAACTGCATAGTTAGTGGCAGAACTCAGGGCTTCCCAGTTCTAGTTGTGTTCCCACTGAGGCACGCTGTCTCTCTTGCTGGCACATTGCCAGTCCTCCTGTTTCATAGAACTTAGGCTGACATGAGGTTTAATTTCTTGTGAATGCATATCATTGTTAGTGAGTATTGAAAGGCAGTTCAAAGACATGGCACACAAAGGAAAAGTGTCTGATGTGTTGGCTTAGGAAGCACTTGGCTCCTGTTTATGGTGAGGCTGAGCAGGAGAGAGACACACCTGAAATAAAAGGAGCTGAAACAAGTGGATTGGGTTTTATTTTATTAAAAGGAAAATCACAATGGAGTCATTTTATTTAACTCTGGATAATAGTTTGATTTGGTATGAGTCTGTCAGAAAGTGAAATTAACTGGATGGTTAGAATGGATTTGTAAATGAATGAATGACCTTTGAAAGTAAAAATTGCAATTCACGCAAAATGAACATTTCCATTTCCTTTTATTTCAAAATGTTTCTCATGAGAGAATGTTTTGCAAAGAACAATTGCATTCAAGTATATCTTCATGTGTTCAAGGAAAAAAAAAAAAGTGTGTAGAAAAATGGTGAATGAAGAGGGGAAAAAAAGAGTTTATGGGATTGAAACATTTAGCTGTATAAAGAGCAACATACATATGGTCTTGTTCTAATTTCTAGACCCACCAGGTAACTCACAAGGGCCATTTAGTATACAACGCACATACTTTTACCACTGTGGTACAGAAGTGATTGGTTCTAACAGTTAGCTCTGATTACAGGAGAGGGAAATATTTTCTGTTCATAGTGATCAATTGTTTTACCTAATGACATATGAGCAGATCTTTCATTTGATTCTCAGTTGTAAATTGTGTTCCAAACTTCTAATTAATTCTGTAGGATGATTTTATTTTGTTTAGTTGTTCTTGCCTCCTCCCACCAGCTGAGATTGCAGGTTAGGAACCATGATAATTTTCCCAGAGATGAGGGGAATTGTTACCCCTGTTCTTATCATTTTGGGAAGTGGCCAGCATCTACAGTGTCTAATAGAGAGAAAGGATCACTCTAACAGCATTTAAAGCATAATTGTCAAGACAGGAATCACAAGTTTTCCTGTTTACCTTGCCTTTTGTATTTTTATGCAAAAGGAATCACTGCCAGATATACCAGCTAAATCAGATGCTTGGTGCCTTCTGAACTTTTTGAAGAAAAAGATACTTGTTTTCCCCTGCAAACAACATGGAGGATATATCTGATCATCAAAAAAGATGTTAGTATAAACTTGCTGTCATATCTGCACTGTTGTGGTCTAGCAAATAAGGGTAATGATATTTGCAAAGATATAGTGATATGGGTTTCTATGTGTGTCAACAGACACCACATGAATTCTTTGGGGAATTCTAGTTAAAGTCTGTGTTATAATTTGTGCTGACTTTTATTTGTGATTACTGTTACTAAGGACAGCAAAAGTAATTTTATACAAGTATGTTATTATGAGCTATTGCAAATCTACCCTCATTGGACTCTGGAGCAAACACACTGTGCTGGTTTTCTCTATATTTAGACATCTGAAAGATGGAGGTCCACTTATGAACTAGTTACTCTGAGTATGTAGTTAATCTGACCCAATTCAGACAAATAGCTCAAGAGGGAATTCACAACGAGTGTACCAGGTTTCTTACAAGAAGAATATACCTGGCTAGCTCATGCATAAGGGTCTGTGTGAGAAACAGCTGCATTTACTGAGATGATTCCCACCTAAGCTGTCTCTTAAGAATGATTGCTGTGTGTAACAGTGAACAAGCTCAGTGTAAGGTTCCAGACTGGGGTAAAGGCCTGAACAAATCTTAACCTGAATTTGAGTTGGTTTTGGCTCAAACCAGATTCCTATCTGTTACTGTTGTTTGGTTGGTTGTTGTTTAAATAAAAATAATAATAAAAAGAATCCTAATTTCTTAATTTATCTGAATTTTCAACAAAGTCAACAGAAGCAGATTAAGACAAAGGTACCAGGGGAAACTTAGGTCAGAAGTAGTGCTCTTAACACTTATCTTCTGTATCAGTAATTGACAATAATACCATCACCCCTTTAAATCTAGTCTAGGATAAATCTTTATATTGTCTACTGAGACTTTGAAAAAAGGATGTAATGAAATTTTGAAAAGGAATTTATCTGTTTGTGCAGTATCTAGAAGCTTTTCCTTCTCCTTTTTTATCCCTTTTCTTTTCCCAAAACATGCAAAAATGTTAAATTAGCTATTGTTCATAGAACAGAACATTTTATTTAGGTGTGTCTATGCTGAATGTTGAATTGTAAACATTTACTGGTGGTTATATGCTTGTGAACACTACTCTAGACACATTTCATTACTGCAGACCTGTGCTTATTGGGGTTCCACACAGCCACTTGCAATTAAAGATCAGACATGAAGAGCCCAGATTTCACAGACAAGAGAACACTG
Source organism: Megaceryle maxima (assembly GCA_024605025.1). Taxonomy (NCBI): domain Eukaryota; kingdom Metazoa; phylum Chordata; class Aves; order Coraciiformes; family Cerylidae; genus Megaceryle; species Megaceryle maxima. The sequence goes on from JANHGN010027251.1 coordinate 42,920, forward strand.
CCTTGACTCTTCACAAAAATAAACTTGCTACAGACATGAAAGAGGCTAAGATGGGAAAGTGCTTTACATGGGCTGCTGAAATGAACAAATTAGGCCTCACGCTGGTCGTAAGACACCATCTGTACCTGTTGTGTACTAGTACAATCCAGTAGGTATGCAGTTCTGATGGTGTGGCATGAGAATTTGGGTGCACAGAACATCATGCTTTCTGAGCTGCTGAGAAAGTAAAATTACTCGTGGGTAAACTGCCCCAATCACTGTCTAATCCTATAGTCTTTTACTCTTGGCTTTTAAATTTAACAAAGGGCCTATGCAATATATTTTTCTCCTGCTCAACATAAGTATGAGCCCTCTTCCACAGCACAGACATCTAAGTGGTTTTGCAAGTTATAGGATTCTGTACTGGAATAATAAATCCTCATTAATGGATGATTTGGGGAAACATGTAGACCTGGAAAATATTGTCTCTTGGCACTTAAGACCAGAAGGGAGTGATTGGTAAAACTTTCTTATATAAATTATGCTATCTTTGCTTATTCCTCTGTGCTACCATTATTCTCAAGCTATACTTTTAAACATTTTTTCCAGCTGAAGAGAACAAATTGTACTTTACAAATAGTTTATAGATCCATGTTTCAGGACTTTCCTGTTGTCACATTGTCCATCACAAATTTCAGTTCAATGATCTTTTATTTCATTGCTGGACTGAGGCATACATCTTTCCCAGGTGAACTTTCACATGAGCGTTATTCCTTCTGTGCAGTGTGAAGTTCAGTTCCTGAATGGACAGTGAAGAGGTGAAAAACTCTGATATGGGAATGACAGAAGAGAACAGAGACCTTGCTAGTATCCTCTGCTTTCCAGAAAGGAATTCATTGCCAAGTCATATAAGCTGCAACATCAAAAATGCTGGCTGTTGTACTTAAATATTAATATCACTCTCTTGTGAATTTGGGAGATGTATTTGCAGAACAATGGAAAGAGTAAAAGAACTCAATATGACAGAATGTTTCATGACCAAAATATTGCATATCCATTTAGTATCTTTGGATACATGGAGGTAGGAGGGTGCCTGGGATGTCTAGTGCCCACTTGCTTTGCCACTCACTGAATTATTTGTGTAAGAAAAGGTAGCTTAGCCCATTTGTAAAGCAATGAGGTGTTAGGACTCTGGGCTCAGACTTCCTTTTAGAGTACATTTGCATAGTAATAATGTGAGGGTAGCAGTATCTGGTGTTGACTGCAGTATCATAAATGTGGGTAATTTGACATCGCCTGGGAGAACTGTTCCACCGAAACAGAGAGAAATTAGCATGAAGCTGTAGGGTGAATCAGTGTTAAAGGCATGCCTTGAACTTCTGCCTGCTTCTGGTCTGACTTCAAACCATTGCATAGCTTCCTATATTTTAATTTTTCCTCCTAGCTGAAAGGGTTACAGGGATGAAGGCAACTGAAGATTGCTAAAAGGTAATTGCATGAAACCCCATTATCAGTCTGAGGATTCCTTTCTGGGCAAAGGCACAGCTCATTTTTTTTCCTAACCTTTCCAACAGATACTTTCTCTTGTTCCTGCAAACCACCTAAGAGACTCTCTTGCTCTCAATCTAAATAATGTGCACTCACCAAGAGAATGGTAGTTGGAGAAAGACATTCCAGTGCTGCCCACATTATTAAGAAAAATGTCACCACAAACCACCTAACACATTCCTTGAATTACAAAAGCTATATGTACATACCATCTATAATGAATGAACCATTTCCTGTGTAAATGCCAGGAAATCCAAGAGAGATTAGCCTGAGTAATGGAGTTAAAATCAAGCTAATTTGTTTGTGAGATTATTGGCAAATCGAAAAATCTCCTTCACAGTTTTGTTAGCAGAGAGGTAGAGAAAGTCTGTGTGTTAGGCTCAGAGGCAATCAATGTAAATTTGTTTTTTATCAATATACTTGGCTCTGCTGAACGAAATGAGCTATATGCCCAGCTGTGTGGCTGAACCTGGATGGAGTTCAGTTCAGCCAAAATTCTGCAACAAAAATGTTTGGATCTGTGGCAGTGTAAGATGAGCAAGAAGAGGGGCTTTGAATAGCTCTGGAGCTGAATGGGGATGTACTAAATATATAAAGAGCAGGATCCGGAGTGCTTCTCCACTGTGCCTGATATGTGCCTGACAACACAGAAAAAAATAATCAGAACTGTGAAAAAATACTTATTCTCATTTTGGACTTCTTAGCTTTATGCAAAATGTTAATGTCCCTACAGCTCCTTTTCTTTTGCTACCTTTTCTATGCGTTTCTTTCAGACGTTCTCCCCTCCATGGCAAATGCCCTTTCTTCTTTTCAACAATGCTTTACAATATCAATTTCTTCATGCTCTCTACATCTGTTGCATGCTTCCCATGACCACCTGTCCCCATCTCTCCCCTCTGCTAACCTAGCTGTCTTGTTCCGTCCCCTTTCCTTCATGGCACCTTTGAGTAGAAAGCAAAATGGCTGAATTCTCCATCCTACAGAACTGCCTTGTTGAATTCAGTAGTTGTTAGTAGAATCAATTTGATGGCATGCTAGACACAGGATTCAGAGAACCTAGGATTTTTCATCCTTCTTACCCTCTAAAATGTCCCTGGGTATATCTCCACCTTCATACATAGGTACTAGGTTTTTCTACTTAAAATTTTGTATTGGTTTGGAAAAGAAGTTTATTCTTCAAACAGAAATTCTCAAACAACACACAGCTTTCCTTTATTTCAAGTTAAATTATCTTATTAGTTAAGGTTTTAATTGTTAAAAAGCTGAAAAGCAGGGGTACATAATAACAAACTAGAAAACTAGGAGACAATTTATCTGAACAGTAAGAGGTGTTACTTCTAGATCTCCATTGGAGATAGTCTCATACCTTAGTCAGTGGAGAGCAACAGTCATTTTAAGATCATTATTTATCTTAAAGTAGATATTTAAAATAGGGCAGATGAATCACACCTTAAATGTACCTATTTCTCTCCACTGAGTATAAAGGAAACCTGAGTTGACTAGCTCCAAGGTTGACGCCTATGCTGTGGATATCTAAAATTAGATAAAATGAGTCCCACCCTAGATGTTGTCTTAAGCACTCATTGTAACATCCAAATTCCCCCCCCCCTTTTTTACACTAAATTTCCAAAGCAGAACAACATTTTAAGATAAAACAAAAAATACTTCAGCTTGACACTTCCATAAAAAGATACATTTTTGTGTTGAATTTTATATTTCAATGAAAAATGTGACCTGATTTTCTCTGGCACATAAAAAGCAAAGAGTATTCAACCCCACTTGTCCTTGGGCACTGGTGCTCATAGAGATTCACTGGGGCCAATTTGTGTCAGAAGTGGTGGTAGTTTCATGACCAGGTCATTAGGAGTTCGGCTAACATTTGCCAATCAATTCCACATGGATTCAGTTCTGTTGTCAGGTGGCAATAACTTCTGGTGACTGTTGAACTGGACTGGATTTGCACCAGTGGCCTAGAGGAGAAGAAAAAAAAAATTACCGGTTCTTTAATCCATCCAGTTCAGCAAAATAGCCTTGTATCAAAATATATCATTTATTTCCTTATACCTGCCTGGCAGGAGTGTAACTATAACAAACCACCTCAAACAGCAGTAGGATGTAGTAATATAGAGCAATTTAAGCATAATGGAGCTCAGAGTTTTCTAGTACTGTGAGATGACAGGTTTTGGAGGGCAAGATATAAGGTGAGGAACAATTGCTTGTCTTATTCCCAGCCAGCAGTCACTGTCTATAAACATGCTACCTATTCATGTTTGCTGGGTCGGGGGGGGATTTTCAGAGCACTTTGAAACCTGCATTAAAACTGTCTTAGAATTTGAAAATGCCTAAGGTGCATTTTCTTCTGCCTGTTGTGACTTCCTTTTTTTAAGTCCTAAAACTGCATGAACGATAGGAGAGTATTGCTAAATTTCAACTTGCATCCTTCATCTTGGCCAGTAATAAACCTGAAATGTGTATCCTGGTGTGGGGAGTGATTGTAGTTCTATGCACTAGTCTAGATGCTCCTCTTACATTTTGTCCATTCAACACCTTTGCCATTTGTCTTTCCCAAGTCACACTGAATGAGTTGAGAGAAATCAATGTCTCTTTGTAACCTCTGAATATTTTTTTCCCAGTAGAGTACTCTCCTAAAAAAGTGGTTAAGTTGAACAGCAGGGAAGTCGAGCTTTCTTGTCACTAAGGTCAATAGCAAATTCTCCATTGGATCAGTCATTCACCTTCTGTCACTTCACTTATTACCATCCCAGGTGGTTTTGGATGAGCTTTTTTCATTCATCCCTTTCATATGTCTTTGCTCATTTTTTTGTCTCCGATTTACTTTTGTCTTGCAGTTCTTTATGATTAAATGGTAATTCCAAACCATGTTCAGTTTTATTAAGTTCTGTATTTTGGTTCAGAAGGGTTCAAACTCTCCAGTAAGCAACTGAAATATGAAATTTAAAATCTCTTCCTGCTCAGAGACAGCAAAAATGCACTCACCTCCTGTGGAACACCTAAATGTGTGAAACACGGCAAAAGGTGCAACACACTCACCAGGCTGTTTAGTCTGGGGAAAGCAAATTCATCCTTAAGCTTTGGAGAAGCTTATGGGTGCCTAACAAGTGTAATTTAACTTCAGAGACTTCTGAGTCACTTCATTTCTATATATTTCAGTTCCTCCTGAAAAGATGACACCAATGTGGCAGGATTTTCTTTGATGACTACATTTGGTCTGGATATGACTTTTGGATGCCCGATTGCAGTTGACTCAGTCAAGTTCCCTGATTCCCTGAAAGGCATTAGGACCTGAAAGGTCAGTTAGTGGAGGATGTGAATGAGCGTCCATCTACACCAGAGTTGTCTCCAAGGTAGAAATGCCTACCCCCTGTATCACAACCACCTCCACAAGGAAGAAAATAAGGGTTACAGATGCAGGCAACTCTCTTTTGAGGGAAACAGAGGGTCCAATATGCTGGACAGACCCCTCTCATAGGGAAGTCTGCTGCCTTCCTGGGGCCCATCTTAAGGACATTCCTAGGAAACTTCACAGCTTGGTACATCTCTTGGACCTGTTATTTATATTCCATGTGGGTGGAGATGAAGGTGCAACCCATAGTCCAATAGCGATCAAAAGATACTTCAGGCCTTGGGATGGTTGGTGAAGGAATCTGGGGCACGGGCTAAATTTTCCTCTCTCCTTCCAGTTGCAGGCAGTGACATTGGAAGAAACAGATGGAGGCAGTCTATTGATACATAGATCTGTGGCTGGTGTCACCATCACAGTTTTGAGGTTTTTCAACAATAGAATGGCCTACGTGGCACCAGGCTTGCCAGCATTAGATGGGATTCACCTTTCTCAAAAAAGGGGGAAGAGGGTCCTTGCTCAGGAGCTTGTGGGGCTCATTGACAGGGCTTTAAATGAGAGTTGAAGGAGAAAGGGAATAATATCATAATATCAGGCTTACCTGTGACAAGCTGTAGGATGACATGCCATGGTTAGCTGCTAGAAAGCTATGACCTAGTTGACATTACTGAAACATGGTGAAATGAATCCTTTGATTGGAGTGCAGCTATCAATGGTTACAAGATGTTCAGAAGGGACAGGCAGTCTCTTACGATGCTGGGGGGCCTCAGCCACCCCAACATCTGCTGGAAAAGTAGTACAACTAGCTGTAGGCAATCCAGAAGACTTCTGGTATGCATAGAGGATAATTTTTTAAGCCAGGTTAGACAGCCCAACCAGAGAGGATGTGATACTGGACCTGATGGTCACCAGTGCAAGTGACCATCAGTCATCAGTGACATCAAGAGGCAGCTTGGGTTGCAGTGATCTTGCACTGGTGGAGTTCACAGTCCTGAGGGATATAAGTCAGGTGAGAAGTAAAGTCACGACCTGAATTTTAGGAAAGTAAACCTCAGCTCTTCAAGGAGTTAGTCAATAGGACCCCTTGGGAATTTCCTCTCAGGGACAAGGGAGCAGAACAGAGATGGTAGATCTTTAAGGACCCTTTCCATACAGCACAAGAGGTTTTGGTCCCAGAACAGAAGAAAGGAAAGGAAAGGAAGAGACCAGCATGGTTGAGCTGAGACCTGCTGGTCAAACCAAAGGGCAAGAAGAAAATGCACAGGCACTGGAAGCAGGGACAGTTGTCCTGGGAAGAGTTTAGGAATGCTACCCAGTTTTGTAGGGCTGGGGTCAGGAAGGCCAAGGTGCAGCTGGAGCTGAATTTGGCAAGGGATGCAAAGAATAATAAGGGCTTCTTCTACAGGTATGTAAACCAGAAAAGGATGGTCAAAGAAAGTATATCCCCTGATGAGCAAGACCAGCTAACTGGTAACAATAGATGAGGAGAAGGCTGAGGTACTCAACAATATTTTTGCCTCAGTCTTCACTGGTAACCTCTCTTCCCAGTCCTCTCAAGTCAATGGACCACAAGATGGGGACCTGGGAAGGAAAGTCCCTCCCATTGTAAGAGAACATCAAGTTTGTGACCACCTGAAGAACATGAACTTATATAAGTTTGTGCTACCTGATGAGATGCATCCCAGAGTCCTGAGGGAATTGGCTGATGTATTTGCAAAGCAACTCTCCACCATGAAATTTGAAAAGTCCTGTCAGTCAGCTGAAGTCCCTTGTGACTGGAAAAAGGGAAACATTGCACCCATGTTAAAAAAGGTAGAAAGAAGGACCATGGGAACTACCAATCTGTCAGCCTCACCTCTGTGGCCAGGAAAATCATGGAACAGATCCCCCTAGAAGCTATGCTAAGGTACATGGAGAACAGGGAGGTGATTTGAGACAGCCAACATGACTTCATCAAGAAGTCCCATCTGACCAAGCTAGTGGCCTTCTATGATGGAGTGACTGCATTAGTGGATGAGGGAAGAGCCATAGATGCTGTCTATCCAGACTTCTGTAAAGCCTTTGAGATGGTTCCCCACATCATCCTTCTCTAAATTGGAGAGACATGGATTTATAGGTGGACTGTTTGATGGATGAGGAATTGCTTGGATGGTTGTATTGAGAGGGTAGATGTCAATGGCTTGATGTCCAGATGGAGATCAGTGACAAGTAGTGTCCCTCAGGGGTCCATACTGGGACCAGTACTGTTTATTATCTTTATCAATGACATAGACAGCAGGATCAAGTGCACCCTCAGCAATTTTGCTAAACACACCAAGCTGAGTGGTGAAGTTGACACACATGAGGAACAAGATGCCTTCCAGAGGGACCTAGACAAACTTGAGAAGTAGGCCTGTGTGAATGTCCCAAGGTTCAACAAGGCCAAGCGCAAGGTCCTCTATCTGGGTCAGGGCAGTCTTCAGTATCAGTACAGGCTGGGGAATGATGAGACTGAGAGCAGCTCTCCAGAGAAGGACTTGAGGGTACTGGTGGATGACAATCTCAACATGAGCCAACAATGAATGAGTATAGCCCAGTCACCCAGCTGTATCCTAGGCTGTATCAAAAGAAGCACAGCCAGCACGTCGTGTGTGGTGATGCTTCCCCTCTACTCCGTTTTCATGAGACCTCACCTGGACTACTATGTCCAGCTCTGAAGTTCTCAACACAAGAAGTCCAGAAGAGGGCCATGAAGCTGATCAGAGGGCTGGAAGGAACACTTCTCCTATGGAGAAAGGCTGAGAGAGTTGGGGTTGCTCAGCTTGGAAAAGAGAAGGCTCTGGAGAGACTTTCTAGCAGTCTTTCAGTATGAAGCTGAAATCAGTATGAAAGACTGCTAGTCTTGAAGCCTACAAGAAAGACAGGGAAAACTTTTTAGCAGGGCCTTTTGCAACAGAACAAGGGGTAATGGTTTTAAACTAAAAGAGGGTAGATTTAGACTAGATATAAAGAGGAAATTGTTTACAATGAGGGTGGTGGAACAGGTTGCCCAGAGAAGTGATAGATACTCCATCCCTGAAAAACATTCAAGGTCAGGCTGGATGGGGCTTTGAGCAACTTGATCTAGTTCAAGATGTCCCTGCTCACTGCAGGAGGGTTGGACAAGGTGACCTTTAAAGGTCCTTCCCAACCTAAACCGTCCTATGATTCTATGATCATGTAGAAAGCTCAGGAGCTGACCTCCCAGAAGTAGCAAGAATTGCTAGATGCCCTTTGCAGTAAAAAATGCACATTACCATAGCTGCTGCTGGTTACAGACATTTTAGTTTCTCTCTCCCTTGCTTATTTCCTGATGTCAGCATTTTTGTACCCTGTATGTCTGCCAGGTAGGATGATCTTCAGAGATGAAGATGATAATGCAGAAATGCATCTGGTCTTTCTGACAGACACATTAGATTTTCCCCCCCTTTTTTCTTTTTTCTGTGAAACGTTAGTTGTTCTACTTAGTTCCTTATTTTATTAATTTCCTTAGTTTATTTATTTACTTCTGGCTCTGTGCTATTCTTGAAATTAGACTCATTGTTAGAACACAATGTGCAGACTGTCTGTTGAATATGTCAGATCAAGCTTTATATAATATTTTATGTGTATTGAAAGAGCATGCACACTGCCAGTAATAAGTATGCACTGCCTTTGGGCCCATCTCCTGCTATGTATTACAAATCTCAGAAATGTGGTCATTATTTTGTCTTAGCTGCAAAATTACTTTTATTGAATTGTAGTTAAGGTATCCTGTTATTTGCAGTTGTGTTTTTTAAAGAGTTTTCCCACATTCTTTCCCCTCCCTTTTCTCTTCCATTTGCAGGAGCATGCCATTCAATCCCTGCAATGCTCTGTAGCTGAATTTCCAACACAGGTTCACAATTTGTTTGACACCATGCAATCTGTGAAAAAGATTGCCAAACCACATTTTATGATTTTTTTTTGCCACTGTCTGGGTTAATACATTGTTCATGAGCTAAGGTACTTTTTTTTTTTTTTTTTAATCATGTTTATAACTTTCAGCTTTTCATTATTTAATGTGAATGACCCATTTGGTTTGCAGTGCATATTTTATGAATTACATTTTTTGAATAACATTTTATATGATTGACTACATAGCGCAGTGTTGTAGAACTGTTTATACTCCATTATTAACTATTTCTTTGCATTTAGATAGAAACTTCCTAGTTCAAAACTGATTAGTCTCCCAATAATAAATACTAACTCAGGTCTTTTAAAACTTGTGTCTTGCATTCAGAACAAAAATGTCAAGAGAATGTGGGATCTGAATGCTGCTATTTCACAGGGTCATGACCAGTATAAGCAAGTGTGATATAAGGGGAAAACCAACAACAAAATCAACAAACCCTTAGACAGTAGTTTATGGGAATATTTTTAAAACTCTTACCGCACTCAAGATTTGCCCATGGAGCAGGTAGTCATTTACAGTTTATGAGAAACAGAATATTGAAAGTAGATATGTAAAGATCCTCTTGTCTACATATGTCTGGTTGAACTCCCTTTTACATACAAAATAAGCCCCAAAATGTTTCCCATGCGCTGAGTTTAAATGTTGGAAAAGTCTGTACGTAAGTATTACTTTCATCTATAAAAAGAGACATTGATGCAAGGCTTCACTTGAAAAGAAATAATTTCAGAATGATAATTCATACTTTCAGAACTTTCTGGCATCGTGTTTTGGCTATGGAGTCTTATTTGAACAATTATTCTAGCTTATTGCTCCATCCACTATATGACTGTTTTTAATGGTATCTTTAAAAAGATTGATTCCCATAATAAAACTGAGTTGGAATACTGAGATGGTATTCAGTAATTTTTCCAAACCAGCAATTTGTTTCTAAATTTGATCCAAAGGAACTATAGCTTAATTATGATACAAATAATCCATCTTTCAATAGGCAAACTGCTTTTTATTTTCTTATTTGATAAACACAATAAATAAAGGAAAATAATCCTATTGTTAAAATAGCAAAGGATGAATTTCATATCACAGTACAAGGAGTTAGAAGGAATCTTGAGATGACATATCACCCATGCTCTTGCTCCAGTGACATTAACTGTAATTGTCTGAAGCAAGTTTGTCCTTCTTGTTCTTTAAAAAAAGTCTCATTATGGAGATTCTGTACCCACTTTGGCAATTCATGAACTCCACTGCTAGAAGGCTTTTTTTCACGTCTTACCTGAATCTCCCTTATTGCCTGTTAAGTCCCTTTACTTCTTGTCTTAATCTCATGGACAAGGAAGAAAGAGAATACCCTTTGTGTTTGGAGCATCCTCCTGCATATTTGCAGGCTGTTTCCATATTTCCTCTCATTATTTCCTTATCTAGACAATCTTTCCTCTGAATTTTTCCTTACACATTATTATTTCTGGACCTCTGACAATTCCCATTACTTTCTCTGGCTCTCTCCAACATGTCTACATCTCTCTTAAAGGGTATTCTGTAACTGTGATCCATTTTTGTTGTAACAACTTCTTCTATAGACTTTTAAAATTTATATTAATGTGTGTTTCCTAGGGACTGGAACAGAAGGGAGATGATACTAATAATATCTCAAGTTCTGAGATGAACTGGCAGATGTAGTCGCCAATCCAGTCTCAACAGTATTTGAGAAGTCATGGCAGTCAGGTGAAGTGCCTAGTGATTGGAAGAAGGGACATGTTACACCTATCTTTAAAAAGGGTAGAAAGGAGGACCCTGGGAACTACCGACC